>ML776761.1:1256212-1269059 GCA_009831015.1 Picea engelmannii | reverse complement strand
GGTAACTGGAAATGGTTAAGGAAGACCATCGCCAGTTCGCCAAAAGAAGAGTATCGTGAACGATCAAGCTCTATGTACCATTTCGCGGCACTCCCAATAAGAGTGCGTTGAAACAATCGCAACTGGATGGAGTCATCTTTCAGTGAGTTCGATGAACACCAAAGATGGAAAGTAGTCACGTGATCACCTGGGTCTTCGTTAGGCTTGGCCTTGAACTTTGGAATATCCGAAGGCAACTTTGTTGGCATAGGAGGCCAACGTGGATCATGACAGATAGGATCATTTAACAACCGTGTCAAATCTAGCAAGTGTAACATCGCCAAGAATGGTAGTTTTGGTTGCTACTGATAGCCTGGATAAAGGGGTCCTGGAGTTTGACTGGCACCAGGTTGCCAGGAAAAGTTTGGCTGTTGGCCGGAGTTCTGGTAGAAACCATGGCCCTGACCAGCGTAAGGGTTTTTCATCTGAGGAGACATCATTGGCTGATTCCCCATGAAGGACATAGGATGTTGGGCATTCATCATGTTCGACGGATTTTGGGAAGGATTACCCCATGCCGGTCCCGACGGGAGAGGCATAGAGGTTTGTCTGGGGTTCCATTGACTGTGAAAAGAATTACCCCAGATCGAAATTTCAGAGAAAGGAATGGATCCTTGTCCTGAGTTCCAAGGTCCTGGTATGTGCCCCCGACGCAGGAATAGTACCCTGTGCCGGTGTAGACTGTCCAAAAATGGGTGTGCCCCCAGCTGGGAAAGCAACGAATGTGAAAGTGTTATTACCAAACGTCTCGTTCCAAACAAACAGTGACGAACCTACCAGCTGAGTTTGCGCAGGTGTTCCTTGACTCCCTGCTCCAAATGGACTCGTGTGTGCAGGATACCCGACAGACTGCTGATGCGTACCACCAAGCGAAGGGGACGAAGGAGGGATGTGACCTCCAGCGGAAGGAAAAGCGTTGAAAGGGATAGGAATGCCCCCAAGCTAACCTTGCAGGGGAGCGTTAGAGCTCCCTGCCCCCAGACCCAAAGTTTTTAAAGTGGAGTAAGTGAGTACAGGGCTTGTACCCGAACTAGGCATACCGTATGAAAACAGTGGGCCTGTCGCACTAGGTGTGTAAGGAGGTGTGGCCGCCGTGATAAAGGGTGTCGGTCCACTGTGCGACGTAGTTGCGGCCGAGACCATGGTGGCCCAAACCGTCGACAAAGGCAAGTTAGGAGAAGCTTATCCTGTGGTAGAAACGGTGATGGGAATGGAAGAATTCCCAATTGACGTAATAGAGTTTGGTTCCATCACTAGGTTAGGCATTGACAGGCGTTCGTAAAATTGAATTGGCATAATAATGTCTGGCCAAGTATCAGTGTTTGAGGTTTCGACCGATCCAATATTGGCAGTTGATTCCTCCAGGAGTTGTTCAGGCTCAAAATCCCCAGTTGCTTCAAAATACCCTTGATGGTCTAGCTTCCACCTTAATGGTGGCGGGGGTGGCTCCAGTATAACCGGCGGCAGGCCCAGAAGCCTTCGTGACCGGCGGAGCTCTGAATCCTCCACTGTGTGATAAGATTCACGACACGCTAAGGTATTCTACATGAACAAACAATAACACTCGCTAAAAGAAATCCCCTAGAAGATAAATCAAGCAAGCACTAAACTAGTTGGAAGAACAGTTACAACAACCAACACTAGAGCAACTTACCGGTGCAAGTGCAACTCGAATACAGAAGCACCCTCTGGGTATAATCTACAAAGCATGGCCCGATGTCTGTCCTAGGTACCGTGGTATACCCCCACAGTCACCTGTGTATGTCCCTAGAAAAGATCGGCAACTAGTTTGCCAGCACGTGAACAGTCACCAGGAGGGTACAGTCGATAATCGGGTACACCACAATGAGCAGGGTATCAAGCCCGAAACCTGTCAAGGGTATCGAGATAAAATGGTCTGGAAGACAACTAAGGACCTCGAACGGATTCTAGACCCACGAAGCTCTGTGGCAAATGCAAACGACGGAATCCCTTAACAAATCCTCGATATGTGTTCTCCACAATGCTCGGTCAAGCTTTGGATGGGTTATCTTCGCTACCTTTCCTTACGCGACCTCGTGTTTAGCCCCTGTGTTAGAGGGGGGTCCTGGATAACTTTCCGTAACTGGACTTCTACACTCCCTATTGACAGACTCCAATGTTTGGTTTGAGTGGCCTTGGAGGATTTACTCTCCAACCTATTCCAAGGCCATAGTCCTGAGCTAGTGTATGCACCCTACAAACAAAAATTCTACTTGATTTTAATTAGCGCTGCTTTTAATGGTCTTTTTAAGTCACAAGGTATGACAATGAAACTGATGGTGTGTAAAAAGACTCAAAGCAAAATGAACAAGAAATGCTTGGAAACAAAAACTTTTACAAACAATGCAAAAACCAACAACTTTTCAACAAGAAAAACTTATTTTCTTTTCAAATTTACTAATATCTTATGCAGTAAATATAAAGGACTTTCGCTCAGATCTGCGAGCTACTTATACTCTAAATGCACTGCAAAAACTTATGCAAAAAGACTTCTTCCTAGCGATTGATGCAACAACACAATCTTCAAACAAAGAAAAAGATGAAACAAGATATATATATATATTTTTATTTAATTGCAAAATGACGCAATAAAGGAAAAATGACGACAAGACAAAAACCAAGAAAACAAAATCAAGTTCAGGCTTAAAGCACAGATCGCAAAAGAATCAGAGCAGAGATGCAAAAAAGAAATCCAGAAAGCACCAATTCTAACACTTGTCTAAAAACCATAAAACAACAAATTTTTCCTTTTGTCTTTCCTATCAAAACATTAAGTAAGCAAAACACAAGCTAAGGAAATGAGGCCCTAACTTACTGACTGTGCACCCTAGACTCCAAACCCTGAAAGGAACACTTCTCACCACAGGAGGGGATGACTGCCCCACCCAGGCTGAAAGACAACCAAACAGGCCCGCAACTGTCACTAAGATAGCACGTGTTCAAACGCGTGCTGAGCTATAACAGCACGCGGGTACCCGCGCGCAGGACTTAAACAACCCGCGTGTAGGTATAAAATCAAAGAAAAAATCAAACACAGGCAGCCCAGACCTGAAAGAGGCCTCTGGTATTGACAACCAGGGTCTCTGAAAGGCTTGGATGCTTCTACTTCAATACAAAAGGAAAATTCACAAAAAGAAAACAAATGCAAAGAATAACCAACACAATAAGGCAAACTGAAAGAAAGACTGTAAATCATTCAAGACCCAGACAGGATCCAAAAAGCCCCCTGAGAAGGTAAACTTCTGACAAAGAAGAGGAGACTGGCTCTTAAGATTCCTGGGCTCTACACGCTACTGAAACCACTACAACAGGCGTTCAAACGTGGGCTTTAGAAGGTTAGGGCGCGGGTTACACGCGTGAAGGTCTTCTGCAGGCCACGTGTACCTCTGTGTGTCCCGAGAAAAATTGTCAAGCAATAGTCAAGGAAGAACTGGTATTGATAACTAGGTTCCCTGCTAGCTTTGACCTAACAGACAACAAATAAACAAAAAAACTGAAACTGTACTTCTTTGAACTACCCAAGAACCTTTAACTAAATCCGGGAAACCCTAAGAGTAAATTCTCCCCAGTGGAGTCCCGAATTCTATTGTTGGGAAATTATACCCTATGGACTAACAAGCTAGGACTTAAACTTGCATGCAGATCATGACCCTTAATAAATTATTTTTAACCTTCTACCCCAAACTAAAAATCCTTTTTCACATGCAAACATGGGAAGAATCAACTAACCGTTTTATCGATGGTCGGTGTAGATCCTCCGTTGAGCTTTATACCATTGCTTTTGCTGCTCCTTCCAAAAAACGATCCTGCAATCAAGACAAAACTACACATGCATGCTATTGTTCTACTAGAGGATTATAGATTAAACATAAATCAAATGAAACACATAAGACTCATGCATTTGGGATGGGAAAAGTATCTTTTTATTAATCTCAAGATGAATCAACTTACAATGATTATAGAGACCGGCCACCGTTCCTCAATCCTGATCCTGGGATCCTCCTCTTCTTTGTCCTCCAACTTCTTTGCTTGAATTCTCCTAAAGCTTGAGGAAAGGCTAAAGGGTTGGGACAAAACGGATTCGGCAATTGGGAAGAGTTTCTTTGCTATGATTTTCCTCCTTTGAATAGTACCCCTACCCCTTGTTTTATAGGCTAGAAGGAGCTAGGGTTTTAGATGAACTCTCGGCCATGCATGGCTGGGAGTTCTAGTTAACTGACCCAAAGCTTTTCGTTCCGTCGAAAACTTTCCTGATTTTTTTCTTTGTTAGGTAAACGCGGGCTGTAGTGGACCAGCCAACGTTCCAACATGTGCAGTATAAGGCCTGCCAGCATTCCAACGCACCCAGTGATAGGTTAGGGCGCAGGTTACTTAATTTAGGAGGTTTTTGAAGAGTCTGTTCAGCATGGCTTTGGCAATGAAGGGCAATGAGTTGGTCTGATGCCAGGTAAGCATGGATAGTGCAATTTAGGGTTATAACAATAACATTGGTCAAACATACTGGGTAGAAGCAATACACACAACAGTCCATGTGTTTAACAAATCCCACCTCAGACCACAAAGTGACAAGACACCTTATGAATTATGGTTTGGAAGACCTGCCTTGTTATAACCCTAAATTGCACCATTCATGCTTACCTGGCATCAGGCCAACTCATTGCCCTTCATTGCCAAATCCATGTTGAACAGACTCTTAAAAAACCTCTTGAAACAAGTAACCCACACCCTAACCCATTACTGGGCACGTTGAAACGCTAACAGACTCACTACTGCACGCATTGGAACGCTGGTTGGCCCACTATAGCCCGCGTTTACCTAACAAAGCACAAAATCAGGAAAGTTGTCGATAGGACGAAAATCTTTGGGTCAGTTAACTGAAACTCCCAGCCATGCATGGCCAAGAGTTCGTCCAAAACCCTAGATCCTTCTAGCCTATAAAACAAGGGGTAGGGGTACTATTTGGAGGAGGAAAAATATAGCAAAGAAACTCTGCCCAATTGCCGAATCCATTTGTCCCAACCCTTTAGCATTTTCTTAAGCCTAAACAGAATTCAAGCAAAGCAGTTGGAGCACAAAGAAGAGGAGGAGCCCAGGATCAAGATTGAGGAACGGTGGCCGGTATCTAACATCATTGTAAGATTGATTCATCTTGAGATTAATAAAGAATGCTTTTCCCATCCCAATGTACAAGTATCATATATTTTATTGGATTTATGCTTAATCTCTAACCCTCTAGTAGAACAATAGCATGCATGCGTAGTGTTTTTGTCTTGATTGCAGGATCATCTTTGGAAGGAACAATAGAAGCAAGGAGATAAAAGCGCAACGGAGGATCTACATCAAGCGTTGATAAAAAGGTTAGTTGGTTCTTTCCATGTTTGCATGTGAAAAAGGGTTTTAGGTTTGGGATAGAAGGTTAAAAGTAATTTCTTAAGGGTCATGATCTGCATGCAAGTTTAAGCCCTAGCTTGTTAGTCCGTAGGGTATAATTTCCCAACAACAGAATTGGTGACTCCACTGGGGAGATTTTACTCTTAGGGTTTCCGGATTCAAGAGAGGTTTTTTGGTAGTTTAAAGGAATACAGTTTCTCTTTCTTTGTTGTTTTGTTTTCTGTTAGGTCAAAAGCTAGCAGGGAACCTGGTTATCAATACCAGTTTTTCCTTTACTGTTGCTTGACATTTATTATCGGGACACACAGAGGTACACGTGGCCTGCAGAAGGCCTGCCTGCGTGTAACCCGCGCCCTAACCTTCTGTAGCCCGCGTTTGAACGCTTGTTGCAAAGGTTTCAGTAGCATGTGGGATTCAGGAAGCTTGAGAGGTAGTCTCCTCTTCCCTGTCATAAGTTTACCTTCTCAGGGGGCTTTCTAGATCCTGTCTAGGTCTTGTTGGAGCATTGTCTTGTTTGCAGTCTGCTTTATTGTGTTTGTTATCTTTTGCATTCATTTTCTTTTTCTGTTAAAATAGAAGCATTCAAGCCTTTAAGAGACTCTGGTTACCAGTACCAGAGGCCTTTTTCAGGTTTGGGTTGCCTATGGTGATTTTGTCTTACATTTTACACAGACGTGCGGCCTGTTTAAGCTTAGCCCGCCGGTACCCACGCGCTATTAGAGCACAGCACGCGTTTTCACGCGTGTTGTTTCAATGACAGTCACGGGCTTGATTGGTTGCTTTTCATCCTGGGTGGGGCAGTCATCTCCTCCTGTGGTGAGAAGTGTTCCTCTTTGGGGTTTGAGTCTGGGGCTGCACAGTCAGCAGGTTAGGGCCTTTGATCCTTAGCCTGTGTTTTTATTAGTTGATGTTTTGATAAAAAAGACAAAAGATTTTTTTATTTTTTTTATGGTTTTTAGACAAGGGTTAGAATCGGTGCTTTCTTGATTGTTTTTTCGCGTCTTTGCTCTGATTCCTTGCAGTCTGCGCTTTAATCCAGAACTTTGTTTGGTTTTCTTGGTTTTTGCTTGTCGTCATTTTCCCTTTATTGCTTCATTTTGCAATTAAATAATAAAAAAAAAATCTTGTTTCATTTTCTTCTTGGTTTGAAGATTGTGTTGTTGCATCAGTAGCTAGGAAGAAGTCTTTTTTCATAAGTTGTGTCGCAGTGCATTTAGCATAAGTAGCTCACAGATTGAGTGAAATTCCTTTATTTTTTTCTGCATGCAATCTTAGAAAATTCAAAAAGATAAAGAAATCTTTCTTGTTGAAAAGTTGTTGGTTTCTGCATTTTTGTAACAGTTTTTGTTTCCAAGCATTTCTTGTTCATTTTTTGCTTTGAGTCTTTACACACCATCAGTTTCACTTTTATACTTTGTGACTTAAAAATCCCATTAAAAGCAACGCTAATTAAAATCAACTAGACTTTTTTCTTGAAGGGTTCATACACTAGCTCAGGACTAGGGCCTTGGAATAGTTTGGAGAGTAAGATCTCCAAGGCCACTCAAAACAAACATTGGAGTCTATCATAAGGGAGTGTAGAATTCCAGTTACAGAAAGTTATCCAAGACCCCCCTCTAACACAGAGGCTAAACACGAGGTCGCGTAAGGAAAGGTAGCAGAGATAACCCCTCCAAAGATGGACCGAGCGTAGTGGAGAACACATATCGAGGATTTGTTGAGGGATTCCATCATTTGCATTTGCCACGAAGCTTCGTGGGTCTCGAATCCGTTCGAGGTCCTCAGTTGTCTTTCGGACCATTTTCTCTCGATACCCTTGACACGTTTCGGGCTTGATACCCTGCTCATTGTGGTCTACCTGACTATCAACTATACCCGCCTGGTAATTGTTCACATACTGGCAAACTAGTTGCCAATATTTTCTAGGGACATACACATGTGACTGCGGTGGTATACCGCGGTACCTAGGATAGACATCAGGCCACACTTTGCAGAGTATACTCGGAGGGTGATTCCGTATTCGAGTTGCACTTGCACCGGTAAGCTGCTCTAGTGTTCGTTGTTGTAACTGTTCTTCAAAATAGTTAGTGATTGCTTGTCTTATCTTATAAGGGTTTCTTTTAGTGTGTGTTATTGTTTGTTCGTGTAGAATACCTTAGCGTGTCGTGAATCTTCTCACACAGTGGAGGATTCAGAGCTCTGCCTGTCATGAAGGCTTCTTGGCCTACCGCCGGTTATACTGGAGCCACCCCCGCCACCCTTGAGGCGGAAGCTAGACCAACAAGGGTCTTTCGAAGCAACCGGGGATTTTGAGCCCGAACAACTCCCGGAGGAATCAACCACCAATCTTGGATTGGTTGAAACCTCAAACACTGATATCTGGACACCGGTTATTGTACCAGTCCAATTTACTGAACTCCTGTCAGTGCCTCATACATCTATGGAAACAAACGCTGTTACGTCCTCTGGGAATTCTTCCATTCCCATCACCGTTGCTACCACAGGAGAAGCTTCTCCTAACTTGCCTTTGTCGACGGTTCGGGCCACCATGGTCTCGGCTGCAACTACGTCACACACTGGACCGACCCCATCTATCACGGCGGCCACACCTCCTTACACACCTAGTGCGACCGGCCCTCCGTTTTCATACGGTATGCCTAGTTCAGGTACAACTCCTACACTCACTTCCTCCACTTTACAGACTTTGGGTCTGGGGGAAGGGAGCTCTAACGCTCCTCTGCAAGGTCAACTTGGGGGAATTCCTGTCCCTTTCAATGCTTTTCCTTACGCTGGAGTTCATATCCCTCCTTTGTCCCCTTCGCTTGGTGGATTGCATCAGCATTCCGTCAGGCAGCCTGCACACACGAGTTCATTTGGAGCCGGGAGTCAAGGAACACTTGCGCAAACTCAGTCGATAGGTTCATCACCGTTTGTTTGGAATGGGACGTTTGGTAACAACACGTTTGCATCCGCTTCTTTCCCATATGGGGGCACACCCATTTTTGGACAGTCTACGCCGGCATAGGGTACTATTCCTGTGCTGGGGGCACATATACCAGGACCTTGGAACTCAGGATAAGGATCCGTTCCTTCTTCTAGAATGTCATTCTGGGCTAATTCTTTCCACAGTAAATGGAACCACGGACAGATTTCTATGCCTCTCCCATCGGGACTGGCATGGGGTAATCCTTCCCAAAGTCCGTCAAACATGATGAATGCCCAACATCCTATGTCTTTTATGGGGAATCATCCAACGATGTCTCTGCATATGAAAAACCCTTATGCTAGTCAGGGCCATGGTTTCTACCAGAACCTGGGCCAGCATCCAAACTTTTCCTGGAAACCTGGTGCCAGTCAATCTCCAGGACCCTTTTATCTCGGCTATCAGCAGCAACCTAAACTACCATTCTTGGCGATGTTACACTTGCCATATTTGGCACGGTTGTTAAATGATCCTATCTGTCACGATCCGCGTTGGCCTCCTATGCCAATGAAGTTTCCTTAGGAGATTCCAAAGTTCGAGGCCAAGCCTAACGAAGATCCAGGTGATCACGTGACTACTTTCCATCTCTGGTGCTCATCTAACTCAATGAAAGATGACTCCGTTCATTTGCGATTGTTTCAACGCAGTCTTATCGGGAGTGTCGTGAAATGGTACATTGAGCTTGATCGTTCACGATATTCTTCTTTTGGCGAACTGGCGATGGCCTTCCTTAACCATTTCGAGTTACCTGTGAGATACGATGTCGGCACAGAGTTGCTAGCCAATTTCGAGCAGACGACAGCGGACCATATCTCGGATCATATTCGAGAGTGGCGATGCCGAAAGATTCTTATCAAAGTACCCGTCCCACCAGCATTCCTGCTTGAGTGGTTCCTTAATTCTTTAGTTCCGCAGTTATCCAAAGACGTCACAACTTCGGGGGTTTTCTCCGAGGAAGATGCCATCATGAGGGATCAACAGTTTGAGCTTATCTATTCTCAGTCTGGTTTACTATACAACATCCTTCCGGATGCACCACGATCGATACTGGACAAAACCAGACAGAGAGGCAGACCACATGCCGACGGTATCGTTGGCTCGGCAGAAACCAAGCCCGCTGAGCAATTGACAAAACAATTGCAGCAGTTATCCATACAACACTCAATGACCAACCAGACTACTACTTTGGCTGCTCCTCCTACCCAAATGTCGAAAGTACACTCTGTGCAGACGACTAACCCAAAGGCCAACCAACAGCCTGAAGGGAAGAAAAAACAACGAAAAAAGGCTAAGGGGGATAAAAAACCAACTGATAATGCTGGCGAGGGCACCACAGAAAAGAGGAAGGCGAGGTATCCGTGCAACTTATGTGCGGAAGACCACCCGACCCATCTATGCCCTCGGCTTGCGGAGGCCCAGAAGTTTGTCACACAGCAACAACAAGTTGTGTTGACTAATCCCTTTCAGCATGGGCATAATTTAACTCAGGTCTCTACAAGTGCCGAAGGGGGCAGCCAGGAAAACTACCCTCCCCCAAACAATTCCTCTTCCGCGAACATATATATGGTCAAAAGTGACGCTTTAATCACAACTATAGAAAACCAAGCACCTGTGAGAAGGGAAAAGAAGCCGAGATCCCATCTCTTCCTCTACAGATCAAGAAGACGTTGGGTGAAACAATGACACACATTCCAAAGGGTGCGTTTAAGAGGGCTTCTCACAATCCAAATGCAAGGGCCGCCTGGAACTACTCTGTGGTGGAAGATTTATCACAAACCCCTTGTGCTATGTCTGCTTTGGAGGTCCTCCAAAGTTGCCCTGCTCAGAGGAAAGCCTTCTTGACTGCGTTAGGCTCTACTGAGACTTGTAACCCGGGTACCATCATGTTAGACACGACTGACTTGAAACCTCGTTTGCCTTACCACGTCGCGTTCCAGATAGTAGTGGTTCATCCCACGAAAACTTTTACACGAAATATCTTCCACACGGTGGTAGACGAGGGTGCTTTGACTTGCGTTATGTCGTTAGCATGATGGAAAGCCATTGGTCAACCTGAGTTTTCTCTGTCACCTACTCTCCTCACTGCGTTCGATGGTCGTTATTTCCGACCACATGGCATCATTCCTTCTTTCCCTATGCAGTTAGGGGGAAAGACTCTGTGCATCGAAGTAGAGGTAGTTTATGCCCCCATCGACTACAATCTATTGTTAGGTCATAGTTGGACTTATGCAATGCAAGTGGTAGTCACTACAGTTTTCCGAGTCTTATTGTTTCCACATGAAGGCCGGATAGTGACCATTGATCAGTTGTCCTTCTCTCGACCTGACCCAGCCTTGGGGGCATTCACGGTTCCCATGATAGATAATCCTCAAGCCGGTGTCGTTAACATAGGAGTTGGTTTGTGCCCATCTTTGATGGGTACTTTTGATTACCCACCTTCTCATGACGATGTCAAGTTTATATCGACTCACCACAAGGCTGCGATTTTTCATGTTTCGTCGTTTCGCATGACTTACTTTCAGGATCTGTGGACTCTTCCTTCTCCATCAGACACGATGGATGAGACAGGGCACTCCAACATGTCCATGCCCTTGTCGGCTGCTGAGGTAGCCTACTCTTTAGTCCAGCGAGCTTCAGCTACTCCCGATCCGACTCCCGCACAAGAGTTGGATCCACTTCCGGAGCCTATTTGGGCTCAGGGTTATCTTGCTAACACCGATTAATTAGATTTAGTCTTGACTTCTGACGAAGTAGTAATCGAAGCAATGACTGGTCCGGACAAACCTTGGGAAGATCTTCATCACAGATCATATTTCCTCCCAGAGTTACACCGAATCGAGGCAGGAGATTTCACTATCACCATGATGGGAGATCAGTCGTGTCCTATTAACCTCTTAGTTACACAGGAAATTTATGATGAGGGGAGTATGGTGACTATCGATGAATCCATACCTATTAACATCTCTCGAAACCTTGGCATCGTGGAGAATGTCTTCGTCGGAGAGGATTGCTCCCCTGAAGAGGTTCAAATTTACACAGATCTTTTCAAAGAATTCCGCGACGTTTTTTCCTGGTCTTATGAGGAAATGCCAGGCATCGACCCACAAAGAGTCTATCATGAGCTAAATTTATTGTTTTTCAAGCTCACTTTGAGATCCGAAAGCAACATCCGGCGAGACTTGATTTTTTCTTTTCGATCTCGTTCGGATTAACTGAGAAAAGTAGCCATTATGGAGTCTTCTTTAAGCCCTTTTCAGACTCCTTAAAGATGAAAAGATTTTCGAGTGACCTTGTTTCTTCACACTCGTTAAATTGCTCCAGAAGAACATTCCGTAAACGGGTCTCATTTTAAGCCCTTTTCAGACCCTCTAAAAATGAAAAGATTGTCGAGTGATCTTGTGACCCTTCAAGCTCATTAAACTGAAATTTGAAGTCATATCTGTCCGGCGGTAGTTTACCCATTTTTCGGTCCGGACGGTCAACTGCAAGAACAAAGGAATACTCTATCAAATTCCAATTCTCTAGAAGAGTATCCTCAGGTATAATTTTATTCCTTTTTCGGGCCTGAGGGACTAAATTTACGAAAAAGAAACCCCCCGGAGTCCATAGTTAAGCTCTTTTCAGACTCTCTAAAATTGAAAAGATTGTTGAGTGGCCTTATTCCTTCACACTCGTTAAAACGGTTCAGAAGAATATTCCTGACAGAGTTCATAGTTAAGCTTTTTTCAGACTCCTTAAAATTGAAAAAATAGCCGAGTGATCTTCTCCTTGTCACACTCGTTAAAATGGTTTTGAATTGACATCTAGTCGGTGCTAGTTTACCCCTTTTTCGAACCGACTAGACTATTGTCGAAAAAGGTACCCCAATGGAGTTTCCTTTTATGCTTTTTCAGACTCTCTAAACATGAAAAATCACCGATCTTCCCTTCTTTGGGCTCGTTAAACTTACATCGAAGGACGTTACCATTGTGTGTTCTATCAACCGCATCTGCATCCTTTACCGTTCAACCTAGTAACAGTTTTCCTTTGCGTCTTAAAACCTTTGGCCACTGGAGGATTTTTCCCGAGTATCATTTCCTAGAACATCAGTCTTGTCCCTGTGCCTTGAGCTTGTATGTTTTCTGTGCTCGTTCCTCCAATGTAACGTAATATTCCTTTCTTCTTTCAAAATCATCAAAAAGAACAAAAAAATCAAATATACCCCAAAAAGAGGATGGGAAAAGTATTTTCTTTATTGGCAGCATCATGTGTCGCCCTTGGATAAAGCACATATGTCCGTTTGATTCATCATACTATGGGACGTAGTACGACCTTAGGAAGCTTTGCTCGCTATATTGAGTTGTGTCCTCCACCGTTTGGTTACTCTTCCAAACATATGGAGAGTTTGCGTTGCCTCCTGCTTCGTAGACTTAT
>ML776761.1:1230296-1248808 GCA_009831015.1 Picea engelmannii | reverse complement strand
TCGGTGATGCATCTTTGTATTTATAATGCACCATCCTCTTTTTAGTGCCTCATGAACAAGATCTTTTGAATTTTTCTATGAAACTTTGTTCTTGTATTAATTGTTTTTAATAGAAAAGTGGGAATTTATATAATAAAAAACTACACCGAACCTAACGACAAAGTACAATCTTTAGAATCAACAATTTTCTAGCTATAATATGGTAGAAAAGAACCAAAATTTCCATGTTTTATTTTTTAAACCAATCCCAAGACTTCCATGGATTCAAGTTTACTACTCCTTGATAGAAAGAATATATCCTTAGAAATTGAGTACAAAAGAAAATGAAAAATAAAAACATAATTAATATATGTTCCAAGCTATCCCATCACTATATATGATGTTATCCAATGTTCACCAAGATCCCCCAAATATTCCTAATTCTACTTCTTTCTCTCTATGAATTTTGTTTAATTTCCTTCAACTAGTTAAAGGGGGAGGGATGTGGATTATTCTTTAAATTTTATACAAAGGAGGGAGATTTAGGATCTTCTCCCTCTAGTCAATCATCAATATCCTCAACCACTGAAGGAATTTCATGGGGAGTAGTTGAATCCTCATTTGGAGGCCCGTTCATATTTTTTGGAACTAGATCCTTCCCATGCAAAGAATCATTGCCCCCATGCAAGGCCTCATTTCCTTTAGTTGATCTTTCTCATTTATTTCGATATTTTATTGTTTTCTTATTTTTTTCTCTAGATTGTTCTTATAAGGATATTCCTCCATGATATGTTGAGGATCTTCCTCCACATTTCCCTGTATTTCCACATCATGAGATTCCAAAGATTCAAATATATTATTGGATTTAATAGATGTGTGAGATTGATACCTATGATCAGGATGAGCCCCACTAAGGTACTACTTCTTACGATTTCTTGAAACTTGTTTGAATCCTTGGAAAACTCTATTCTACAATTGTTGAGTTTCTTGAGCTTTGGGGCAAATTTTGGCGAAGTTCCAATATTCATCTAAAAATTTACATTTGAAATGAACCTGCTCATAACCATGTGCCTGAAGATGACCCCAACAATCAATATTGAGTTGAATCACCTTTGGCATCCCCTTTGAACAATCCATGTCCACATGTATTATGGCGCATGTGTAAATGTTGTCCATAGGCTCAGAATGGGTTATAAAATGACCCAGTTTATTTCCAATAGCTTTGAAGTTGAATTCACCCCAGATAATAAGAGAGAGGCATGGAATTCTAATCCAAACAAAAGAAGAACAGATATACATGTATAGGTTCAAGTCAAGGGTCCAAGTGGGAAGAAACAATCCCCTAGATCCCATGAAGTAAGGGACAAATCTAAATATAATGTCTCGATCTTCAATGGTTTTAGAAAGAAATACAAAAAAAAAAATCCAACAATAAAAAGAAAAGGGGCATCACGTGCTAAGGCCAATTCCTCGAAATCCATTCCACAACTAACCAAGGACTGGGCCAACGGCCTAAGAACATATTGATTAGACCACTCTCTAATAGACTGATAGAGTTCTCACTTGCCATAGAGTGCCCCAAGTCTACATTGGGTATAAATTTGGTCCTTTTGGAAAATCTTCCTTTTCCAACAATAGGGGAAGGCCCACCCATGTTGCTTCAAAAAACCGAACAACCCATAAAAAATGTGAAATTGGTTGTTGCCATCAGTAAAGCCATTGTTGACACCCTTTGTGGTTGTCTTCTTTAAATATATGTTGATCTATAATAAAAATTCTAAGGCACGCGTGGAACATTTGATCAAACCTTACAACTACTGTGGAATAATCAATTTATTATCAGTGACTATTCCAAATGTGCTTTTGGTCCTTATGAAGTGGAATAAATGAGTTTAGGGATAATTTTAAGGATGGAAATTTATATTAAAATGTAGAAACATGGGCTAATCTTACTAGTCCTTAATATGCAAACTGTAAAATGTTTGGCGATAGTTTTTTTTAAATATTCAAATTTCTAAGGATTTTATATAGTTTCTATAAAATTTTGGTGATTTTTAAGGTAGAATAATTTTATTCTATGAAATTTTGGGTGAATTGTTTTTAGAAAAAATGGAAATTGGGGAATCTTTTTGGGGGAAAAAACATGGAAAATTAGCCCATTGGCGAAATTTAGCACATAAAATCATCTATGAATGGGTTACATTGCAAGTATGAAGGGGTGTGAGGTGACCCTATGAAAATTGGGTCCATGAAATATCAACCATGCCCAAAGACACTAAAAACATTTAATGGATTCTTTGGCCTTAATAGATACTAGAAAAAAATTGTGTATAGCTATGATAGAATTGTAGTGCCATTAACATCCTTCCTAATTCTTTTTTATCTTGTCCAAAATTATGAAATAGAGCATTCCTTTCATTCCTTAAAACATGTTATATGTAATTTACTCCATTCTTAGTAGTGGTTGACTTCACTAAGACATTCATCCTAGAATTTGATTCCTTTGACAAAGGTATCGGGGTAGTGTTGATTCAAGAATGGTTCACATTGGCATTCACTTGTGAACAATTATGTGATAAAAACTTCGGAATCTCTACATATGAAAAATAAATGATAGCCATCCTTCATGCTATTGATACATGAAAATATTACTTGGTTGGGCTTCGTTTTAATATCAAAATTGACCATCATTGTTTGATGTACTTCTTGGAACAATGCTTTCCATCACTATGATCAGATAAAGTGGATTTCCAATATGTTAAACTATCATTATGATATCATCCACATGAAGGGAAATGAGAATGTAATGGAAATTATGTATCTCAAAAGAATGAGGAAGGATCCCTATTGGCCTTACCCTTACTCATTACATATTGGATATAAAATGTACACTAGGAATGGTTTTCTAATGCCAAGGTTGTTGAAATTATCCAACATTTGCAAGAAGATCCAAACCCACTTACAAGCTACATATGGAAAAATGGCACATTACATTATAAACGGTTCATCTTTTTGTTGCAAAATTATGTTTTAAAATCAATTGTGTTAAATGAATTGCTTCACCTCTTGCAATGGGTCACTTAAGATTTTAGATAACATATGAAGAGATTAAGAATTCATTATTTGGGATGGAATGAACAATGAAATTTGTAACTTTGTTGTTGAATGTGACATGTGTTAAAGGAATAACAATCAAGCAATGAAACTGCCTAGGGAATTACCACCCCTATTTATTTCTGTAATAATTTGGACTAATATTTCCATGGATTTTGTATTTGGGCTATCTAAATGTTCATGAGTCTGAATGGCCTATCAAGCAGGTAAGGGAGAAATCTCGATGGTAGTTCCCATTACACCTACCCTTATTTGTCGTAGCATTTCCGACGAGTATGTGGGCCTCGTTGTCACTCATAATTCAAAGAGGAAATAAAACTAATCTAATCCTAACTACTTCTAACCTTTCCCTAGAGAAAAGCTAATTGAATGAGTACAATGAGAGATAATATCATCAAAACCAGAAATAATTCATGTATGCTAATGATAAGTGATAACAACAATGCTACATATACATAAGTGATTAGTTGTTCAATGCATTTATAACATTATTTCTATACTCGTAAGGAAACATATGACAACATGAGTAGATATAATAGAGTGAAAAAATAGTTCATATAGTAGAATTCTATGCTACTCAGGCATAAGATAACTGCACAAACAATAATCTCATATACATTCATCAAAGCCACAAATTTCTAAAATTATTCTTTCTCTTTATTCATTCAAAAGTAAGAATAATGTCTATCATTCCTTTTCCTTCTATTTTCTTATCTCACTTTTTGAATTTTTCTTGAATTTTTAGAAATGAACATGTGAGCATTACAAAGAGAAATTGAAAAGACTTATGAGTGATTATTTTAATCCTAAGGAAGTTTATAAATGATGTTCATTAAAAAATATTATCTACTTGGCTCCTAGGTGTTGTCTTGTATTCCTCGATTCATTTTGGGCGTTTATGGAGTTAGATTATTGATTAAAATCATCCTTCCTTATTTTTCTCTATCTCTAATTTCAAATTTTCCCTTTCTAGTTTGACTTTGACTCCTATAGCTTGATATCTAACTATTGGAACATGCATATCCCATTTTATTAGTAAATTTGGGACTTCTCTATTTTCTACATATTCAACGTATTTTCACTCTCAATCTACTAATATTTAAAATGTAATATTGTTCTTCTCTCTTATAGATTTCCAACGAGCTACATCAGGCCTGATTTTGTTGCTTGTAGCCCCGATTATGGCTGCTTGAAGTCTGCATATTCATTTCCCTCCCCCCCCAAAAAAAATTGTGGTTTTCTATTCTCTATGATTTATGAGGTATTATGTTACATTTATATCCTAAACACCTCTATCACTACATTCATTTGATCAATACCTTTCCAACGAGGTATCATGGGCTTAATTTTGACACATGTAGCTCAAGTTATGCCTATTTGAAAAATATTGCTTAACATCCCTTGATCTACTTGTGGGCGAATCAAAGACATTGATCCTTAGCCTAGAGAGTATTCTTTGTGTGCATGGTATTTTCTTACTGGTTTCATCTCTTTTAGTTTAGGAATTGATAGAAAGGAATGGTGTGCTCTATGTTTTGTAATCTCCTGTAGGGGTTCATCCTTTGACTATTACCTTTCAGAAATCTAATGCAAACTCCATGTAATTTTAGAGGCCGGTTCCTCATCCTGTACTGTAGTTGTTAGACTTCAGTGAAAAATTATGAAATCATGTGAGAATGAGATATTCTTGAGAATTTTTGTTGAATATGGTTATAAATTTTTTAAATGTTGAGTTCATGCCCAAGAGAACCAAGAGAAACGTTGGTGAGATGAGCCCAAAAGAATTGAAAATTGTAGGTCTTGGAACGCGTCTTTAAATATGATAAAAACCCATAATTTAATTTGGAAGATTGAAATCTATTGATTCGATGGAAGGAAGAGATCTTGACTATTGGTCGAGGGGGGAGCCATGATCCCTATTTTTTAGTCAGAACAATTCACATTGGTTCATATGACATAGAAATTGACTCCTCTCCCTTCATCGGACGAGGGTTGTTGGCATGATCAAGGAAAAGGTGGTATGGAGTCTGATGATGATAGAATGTGATTCATCGACAATCGTTTATTTGGTTAGGTGGAAAGATATGATCTGTCCATCGGGGGGGAGGTTGTTGGAGTGACCAAGTGTGATTTTGTAAGCGAATCCAATGGCGTGAATTCAATTAATCGATCGAAGGAATCAGAAGCAGAGAAGTGTGACCGCTAATGTCACTACCATAGATGAGTCCATCATAGTGTTTGAGGGAAAGGATTCACATGGAGTCCAATGGGAAGGTTCCAAGTCAATAGGAACTATTTATTTAGTCAAGCAGAAAATCACGACCATTGGTGAGGGGGAGGTCGTCAGAGCATCCAAGTGTTAGGGAGAAATAGGGTCCGACGACAAAGAAGAACCATAGCCATCGAAAATCATTGGTTCAACAAGTGAATAGATCTGGTTCATTATAGTGCTCGAGATTAGGGTTAAAAGAGGTTCTGACGATGAATATGATAGATGTGAACACATGGTTGGATAAGCCCTAGTGTCTCATGATGGTGTGTATAGCCACATCAGTCCACTCATCAAGTTGAGGATGAATCTATGTGTCATGTGGGTGATGTGCCACGTGTGAGGGTGATTTGGAGTTTTGACACAATAATTAGTGTTGAGTCTTGGGTTCCATGTGTCATGGCAGATGGTAGGTCATGGCAGTGCCACATGTCTGAGGTGAAAGCTAGGGAGGTGGGTGTTAACTTCTAGCTAACTCAAGGCACCAATGAGATTGGGGTCATTTATCTTCAACTTCCGAGAACCATTGGATCAGTTACCGCACAATCTATCATCATGAATATGCCAAAGGATCACTTGGATGATAGATTTGGGTAACTAGGGTTTAATCCACCTTCTTCACCAACCCCCTTCTACTCTTCTAGCCGACTCTCCTCCATTCTAGAGAGTGCTAGAAATTTTCAACATTTCAATGTAGTCCATTGAATTTGATGGGTGACCCTTTATGATATTCCATGGAATGAATGAATGAACCTTTGTAAACATAGTGTCGCCCCAAGTGGGCCATCGTACAGGTCCACATGATTGCTAAGACAAAACTCGGTTGGTATATTTGTTTAATTATAACATGGGCATGTGCAAGAAATAACTCAGTTGGTATATTTGTTTAATTATAAAATGGGCATGTCCCCATTCAACATGCTTCAAACATAAATACCGCTCAATTGTGGAATTCAAGCAGCCCCAATAGTATATGGGAATGCAATGAGATTTTACTTTTCTACTACATAATTCATGAGGAACATGAGGATGAAGGTGGTTTTATTACTTGAATGGTCTACAAACATTTGCAGATAACAAAGGAGGGCGTCTCCAATTACATGTGAAATCGAGTCCATTTTTATTTTTTCAATAAAATCCTATTGATTAATGTCACATTCCATAGCTCTATGTAAACAATTAACTCAATTAATGTGAAAGTGTCTCTATGGAATAAAATTCAACTTCTTGGACTGTATAATGGTATGTAGAAGCGGCTAACCAATGCCCCATCGATTCAATCTGCCATGTGAATAGGTTGGGTAGGAGAGTGGCTATTTCAATCGATTTCTTGAAGATAAAGGAATGATGTCTCCATAGAATTGCCATGCTATCTCAGCTCCAAAGGAGGCTGAAAAAGAAATTGTGTATATGACACAAAATTAATACTATGGTTCCTTTCAATGAGAAGTTTGTATAACAATTTTACCCACATCTCCATTAAAATAATAAATTTATGTCCAATGTGGTATTGTTCCATTCATGAAGGCCACTCGCTACTTTATTTAACATATTATGTGAGTGGATCCTCATTACAAACAAGTGTTGCATGGAAGCGGAGTCCTTTCCAGGTTGGGATGGGAATAAATGTGAGGTAGTAGAGACACGTGGGTAGAAAGTTGAAGTAGATGTAGTTTGCATGCAAAACATAGTAAAGTAAATATATAGTTTTATACATATGAAATATATACTTTTATACATACCAAAATATGTACTTGTATAAAGTATATATTTAGATTTATACATACGAAATTTGTACTTTTATAAAGTATGGGGATGAGATTTTATAGAGCATGCACGGATCCCTCATTGCATACTTAGCCAGTTTTTGGATCGCGAGTTCTCGGGGTGGCGGGTTCAAAGTTGGGCCTCTTATGTTTTGTGGCCTACAAATAGGACCAATAGTTTCGCGATATAGAAAATGATAGGTGGAGTGGTAGACTATAGAAATTTATCAAAAATTAATAATGTCAATTATATAATAGAATAGTAATAAGGTCTATTACATAGGTTCGTGGAGAAAAACACCAAAAAATTAGCATTGTCGAACTTTTTTGCTTTAAAACCAAGGCTTTTCATGGACAAAAAAGATATAGCATTGTTGAATTGGTTTTCTTTGCACACGTTTCACAGAGCATGGACGGAGCAGTCATTCCATACTTAGCCAGTTTTTGGATCGTGGGTTCTGTTAGCACTCTGTAATTTGCCCAAGGCTGAAAAGGCAGTCACAGAGGTAACATCAGAACCGCTCCAAGTCTTGGATCTATCCCTCCAAGACTCAAAGAGGGATCTCTCTATATGATTTAGCTTTGCTTGATTTCAGATATTAGGCTAGGTAAAAAGAATAGGTATGTTTCGTTGTAAAAAGGGTTTATAAATTGGTTGAGACAGTCAACTCCTCCATTGGGCTATGGGATCTGTATTTAATCAAATCTGAGAAACAACCAGAAATGCCAAAGAAATCCTTCACAAGGAGAGATAACACACTCACTGGATCTTTAATATTTAAAATGATGATCAGAAGAAAAGATAAGGAAAATAACTCCAACCAACAAGCACTTAAGAATCTCTTAATTGAAGATATTTAGAAGATGAACACTGAAATCTTTAGAATCAGAAACAGGGTATCAGGGATAAATCCTATAACATAACGCTATTCGTAAATATTAGCTTCAGAAAAACAAGATGATTACAGAGCAAGAAAACATTTACTGAGAAATCACATCACCAGTAAACATGCACAGGAATCTGGTAAAGTGCCTCTTTCATTAATGGAAAATCTGTTCAAAAATGTTACAGCTCGATAGCCACAAGGCGTGAAGATCCAACCCTTTTACATTAAAATCATCTCTATAAATAAGACAGATCGTCCCCATCAAGTTTCACCGGTCGGTTTAACTGCCTCGGCCAAGAATAGCCACCACTCCCACCAAATTCGGAGTTTTCTGTTATGAGAAATGGACTGTTTTTCTGCGAAACAGGGGTCCGCTCGGACGTGATTTTATCCTCAAT
The DNA here is from genome assembly GCA_009831015.1 of Picea engelmannii. Classification (NCBI taxonomy): domain Eukaryota; kingdom Viridiplantae; phylum Streptophyta; class Pinopsida; order Pinales; family Pinaceae; genus Picea; species Picea engelmannii. The sequence goes on along the minus strand of ML776761.1, from coordinate 1,240,395 downwards.
GATGACACCTGGGAGAACACTAAAAGAGGTTATTGAATATGGGCATATGCTGGACAAAAACCTCTTTCGGTTTCTCAAAATTTGTCCCCAGCTGGTCGTGACAGCTCCTGCAAAATCGGGACTGAAACGGAAAATTCAAAATATGGAAAAATAGGCCTCGAAGATGTCTTCGCCTCCCTCTGCTTGTAACTCTGTTGCCAAAACTGAAAAAGAGTTTTGTTTCTCTGCCCGTGCTGACCAAAAAGCCCTCTTGGATTTTTAAAATCTGTCTCTTTTTGCTCAGAATCTGACCTGGAAGGTGACGTGGTAAATTAGGCAAAAAATGGTAAACTTGGGCAAAATGATTTTTTGGCTGGAAAAAATTCCGGACCCCCCCCCCATCATTAAACGTAGAATGCTCGGGGGGGTCCGGAATTCGATGTGGGTCATAGATTTCGGAGGCTCGATCTGAGGCGTTCAAAATTGAATGAGTTTTATTTATGATTTCGGACCCCCCCCCCCTTCGTTAAATTCCAGAAGGTGGGGGGGGCTCCGGAATTAATATAACGCGTTGATTTAAACTTGGGGTATATTGGATGGGGGGCGGGGTATGAAATATGCATTGGGGTTATGGGTAGGCGGGAGTTATGGGTGGTTAGTGGGTGGTRAGGTGGRGTGACGTAGGGGGAGTGGGTAGTGGGGAGTGATGTAAGGTGGGTGGAGGGTGATGTAAGCGGGGTAGAGGGTACGTGGGGTAGGATAGGTTAGACTTAGGATAATTTTAATATTTGTTTTTTTATTTTTATTTTTAATATTTTAAGTTTTTTGTTATATGGTACGTTGTTTTTTTATGTTTTATTTTGTAATTTTGTTTTGTTTTCATTATTTTATTTAAATTGTTATATTGTATTTATAATATAATGTTTTTATATGTATTTTATTATTTTTACTTTTTTAATGTTTTTTTTTAAATGTTTTTAATATTTTGGGTTTATTTAATTTTTTATTTTGTTTTTAAATTTAATTGTTTTATTTAAATTTAAAACTAATCCTAACTTTTAACTTAGTTACTAACCTAGCTACTAACCCGGGTTCTTAACTTATTTAATAATKAATTAATAAATAATTAATTAATCATTAAWTAATCATTAAATAATCATTTATTAATCAATTTTAAYYCAGACTAACTACRTTAATATTTTTGTTTATCCTAAGTCCATTTATGYAGGGATGGAAGGTGGGATAAGTAGTYGATGGRGMAACAGGACAAGGGAGTGTGGGCRTCGTGTGTATGAAGGATGCAGCAGKGTGATGGAGAAATGAGCGACMARAATGGAGRGAGGARGCGGAATCACCTGAGCCAGACTTTCATCATCACGAGGGAGGTGCCAAATCAGCAGTCGAAGTATCGACTCACCTATAATTATAGGACCCCTAACATAGGCTCCACCTGGGGATGGCAGCTTCTTTCAGGAGGTGTCAAGAATCACAGACTTCTGAACATGCAGACCGGAGCTTTATCCATTGGGATGATCCCAAAAGTTATTCTGCAACCTGTAGCTGTTTTGATCTTTGCAACTAAAATGAAATCAAATGAATGCTGCTGAAAAAGAGATGCTCAGAATGCTGAGCTTATTCATTTCCTACCTACCCTACTGCAATCATTGCTCAGCTAGGTAATGGAAAAATGCCAATGGAGCCAATCCAGCAGTTGATTTAATGGCTCTGTTCTTTCACCGTCTGTGATGAAACTCATAAATAAGTCTGTTACTCGTGCTTCAGAGTAACTTCCGCCCTGCTTTCCCTTGCATAAGATTTGATCAACCCAAACAATAGGAAAAACATCAGCAACAGAAAAATATCCTGTATTAAAAAATTTGTCCATATAGGCAGCTACAGGATCAGTATAGGTTAGGCCCCTCTTTTGATTTTCAACTTCAAACAGCTCAGCCTCAAGACTCAATTTTTCAGCTATGCATTATGTGTCTTTCAACACTTCCTCATCTGACTGTGGATGCTCTGATGGTTTTTGAAATGATGCCTCTGCTGCAAAAGACAAAGAATCTGATTGCCTGACCATGTTAATATCATAACAACGTTTTGTCTCATGACTGGAGAACGAAGAATGATTTTGGCCACACAGACCATCCAACTGATCAGCTATTGGATCCTGAAAGGATTGACAAGACTGCTGCATTGACTCAAATGAAATTTTCTGCTTGTTTCTGTATTCATCCTTCAACACTTGTCCAAGAGTTTCCTTCAAAACTTGAAAAGATTTAAAACACAATGGCACAGAGTTCTTTTGGATTAAATCACAATTTGTCTCCGGCTCCAAGATTTCATCAATGATTTGAAAATTGAAGGAGGGCAAGTGCTACAATATTGGGTTTAGAACAGCCTCCATATCCTTAATGGTATCATCAATTGATTGGTCAGAGGAATTTAAGTGTTCACTATTTACAACTGGCCTAGAGTTTCTTTGCAAGAATTGAAGAGATGAGAAACATATGGGCAAAGTGCTTTCACTTACTCTGACATTTTCTGCACATTCCTCATCGTTGTCATGACTGTTGTGCAAGGGCTGATTGTCACATCTGAATGGTAAATGATCTTCTTCCTGCCAATGACATGCTGTCGGTTCCTCTAAACAGTCAACCTTTGTTTCAGCTTCATGATCATCATTGTACTGATCCCACTTGGGTGAATCATCCACGGATGAAATGCTATTGAACATGCACATCATATCAACTGGTTTTTCCTCTACAGGTCGAGATGGAGATTCATCTTTGACTGTGCCGTGAATTGAATACATGAATGAATTATTGTCCAAACCATGGTACCAAGGGTGTGCAGCAACATGTCTGGGAACTGTGACACTTTCTTTCTTTGAAATCAAGGGACCATGATGTCTTTGGACAATAATCTCCTCTTTTCTGTTAATCTTCTGCATCAGCTTTTCCATGGTACTAGCCAAAATCTCCAGTTTAGCTTCTGATGATTTCAACTGCTCCATTTCTTTGTCCTTCAACTATGACCTCATGATCAGCAAGTTGGTCTCCACATCAACTGCAATGATCTGCATTTCTTCGAGGCTTGCAATATTCCTTTCTCTTAATTGGAAAGTCATTTCAGGATCAAAGGCCTCTGGGTAATGCAAGTGATCTGATCCTGGAGGTGGCCTTATATCAGCAGGTATTGCCTGATATGCCTGATTGAATCTGGCTGAAAACTGATGTACTGTCTCCCATGGCTTTCTTTTCAAGTGTTCATACTCTTCTAGGATAAGGAAAACATTTCCCCTGATCACCCACCTATCCAAGAACACTTGCATGAACTGATCAAAATTGTTGATGCTTGCAGCAGGAAGGTTCTTAAACCAATCTTTGACTTTACCTCCCAAGGACAGGGAAAACATCCTGATGCAGACATCATCCTCTTCAACCTCATAAAGGTCAAGGAAATCCTCAAGGTTTTGAATATGCTTTTCAGCAGTGATCTTCTCATTTTCTCCATCAAACCTAGGCAGATTATCAATGTAATTGACAGGGAGGTCATGGAGAATAGGAGGCAAATCCAGAGGCTTGTATCGGTTTGGGATTTTTGCAAGCACAGGGGATGAAGCAAGGGGCTTACAAACATCCATAGGTTCAGCAGGAGCAGGAGACAAAGCAGGAGGCTTATGTCTCACTAGGGTTTCTACAGGTGCATCTGGAATGTGCACAGATGTATGAGCATGTACATATTCTAGAGTTGTGGGTACGATATCTTGAGACTCATCAATTGACTGATGGTCAGAATACTCTTCAACAATATACTTCTGACCAGGTTTAGAAAAAGACAAGACATGATTGTAGATAAAACCAAAGATGTCTTGAATGCAATTAGAGCTTGAATACCTGGTCTTTCTAGGCTGCTTGGTCATGCTTCAGGTTCTTCCTCCAGTGGAGTCTTCGAGCTGGCACTGTCTGGAGATGATTGGAGTCACCAGGTGAATGATCTCAGCCTTCTTGTGTCCGGTCACTGTCCACCATCAGTGATCAAAGCTGGAGCTTGAAGTGTACTACTGAGAAGGTTCCCCAGTGGAGTTGTCATTATGTTAGCGCTCTGTAATTTGCCCAAGGCTGAAAGGAAAACACAGAGGCAACATCAGAACCGCTTCGAGTCTTGGATCTAGCCCTCCAAGACCCATAGAGGGATCTCTCTGTATGATGTAGCTTTGTTTGAAAATGATATTAGGCTAGCTAAAAAGAACAGGTATGTTTCGTTGTAAAAAGGGTTTATAAATTGGTTGAGACAGTCAACTCCTCCATTAGGCTATGGGGTCTGTATTTAATCAAATCTGAGAAACAACCAGAAATGCTAAAGAAATCCTTCACAGGGCGAGATAACACACTCACTGGATCTTTAATATTTAAAATGATGATCAGAAGAAAAGATAAGGAAAATAACTCCAACCAACAAGCACTTAAGAATCTCTTAATTGAAGATATTTAGAAGATGAACACTGAAATCTTTAGAATCAAAAACAGGGTATCAGGGATAAATCCTGTAACATAACGCTATTCGTAAAGATTAGCTTCAGAAAAACAAGATGATTACAGAGCAAGAAAACATTTACTAAGAAATCACATCACCAGTAAACATGCACAGGAATCTGGTAAAGTGCCTCTTTCATTAATGGAAGATCTGTTCAAAAATGTTACAGCTCGATAGCCACAAGGCGTGAAGATCCAACCCTTTTACATTAAAATCATCTCTATAAATAAGACAGATCGTCCCCATCAAGTTTCGCCGGTCATTTTAACTGCCTCGGCCAAGAATAGCCACCACTCCCACCAAATTCGGAGTTTTCTGTTATGAGAAATGGACTGTTTTTCTGCGAAACAGGGGTCCGCTCGGACATGATTTTATCCTCAATGATGACACCTGGGAGAAAACTGAAAGAGGTTATTGAATATGGGCATATGCTGTTAAAAAACCTCTTTCGGTTTCTCAAAATTCGTCCCCAACTGGTCGTGACAGCTCCTGCAAAATCGGGACTGAAACGGAAAATTCAAAATATAGAAAAATAGGCCTCGAAGATGTCTTCGCCTCCCTCTGCTCGTAACTCTGTTGCCAAAACTGAAAAATATTTTTGTTCCTCTGCCCGTGCTGACCAAAAACCCCTCTTGGATTTTTAAAATCTGTCTCTGTTCGCTCAGAATCTGACCTGGAAGGTGACGTGGTAAATTAGGCAAAAAATGGTAAACTTGGGCAAAATGATTTTTTGGCGGGAAAAAATTCCGGACCCCCCCCCCCATCATTAAACGTAGAATGCTCGGGGGGGGTCCGGAATTCGATGTGGGTCGTAGATTTCGGAGGCTCGATCTGAGGCGTTCAAAATTGAATGAGTTTTATTTATGATTCCAGACCCCCCCCCTTCGTTAAATTCCGGAAGGTGGGGGGGGCTCCGGAATTAATATAACGCGTTGATTTAAACTTGGGGTATATTGGATGGGGGGCGGGGTATGAAATATGCATTGGGGTTATGGGTAGGCGGGAGTTATGGGTGGTTAGTGGGTGGTRAGGTGGRGTGACRTAGGGGRAGTGGGTAGTGGGGAGTGATGTAAGGTGGRTGGAGGGTGATGTAAGCRGGGTAGAGGKTACRTGGGGTAGGATAGGTTAGAMTTAGGATAATTTTTAATATTTGTTTTTTTATTTTTATTTTTAATATTTTAAGTTTTTTGTTATATGGTACGTTGTTTTTTTATGTTTTATTTTGTAATTTTGTTTTGTTTTCATTATTTTATTTAAATTGTTATATTATATTTATAATATAATGTTTTTATATGTATTTTATTATTTTTGCTTTTTTAATGTTTTTTTTAAAATGTTTTTTATATTTTGGGTTTATTTAATTTTTTATTTTGTTTTTAAATTTAATTGTTTTATTTAAATTTAAAACTAATCCTAACTTTTAACTTAGTTACTAACCTAGCTACTAACCCGGGTTCTTAACTTATTTAATAATTAAGTAATAAATCATTAATTAATCATTAATTAATCATTAAATAATCATTTATTAATCAATTTTAACCCAGACTAACTACATTAATATTTTTGTTTATCCTAAGTCCATTTATGCAGGGATGGAAGGTGGGATAAGTAGTCGATGGGGCAACAGGACAAGGGAGTGTGGGCGTCGTGTGTATGAAGGATGCAACAGGGTGATGGAGAAATGAGCGACAAGAATGGAGGGAGGAAGCGGAATCACCTGAGCCAGACTTTCATCATCATGAGGGAGGTGCCAAATCAACAGTCGAAGTATCGACTCACCTATAATTATAGGACCCCTAACATAGGCTCCACCTGGGGATGGCAGCTTCTTTCAGGAGGTGTCAAGAATCACAAACTTCTGAACATGCAGACCGGAGCTTTATCCATTGGGCTGATCCCAAAACTTATTCTGCAACTTGTAGATGTTTTGATCTTTGCAACTGAAATGAAATCAAATGAACGCTGCTGAAAAAGAGATGCTCAGAATGTTGAGCTTATTCATTTCCTAACTACCCTACTGCAATCATTGCTCAGCTAGGTAATGGAAAAATGCCAATGGAGCCAATCCAGCAGTTGATTTAATGGCTTTGTTCTTTCACCATCTGTGATGAAACTCAGAAATAAGTTTGTTACTCGTGCTTGAGAGTAACTTCCGCCCTGCTTTCCCTTGCATAAGATTTGATCAACCCAAACAATAGGAAAAACATCAGCAACAGAAAAATATCCTGTATTAAAAAATTTGTCCATATAGGCAGCTACATGATCAGTATAGGTTAGGACCAGAGGTTGTCTATGTCCCGACGCAGGTCGAATACCAGGCTCTGCACCAATGCAAGGCCATTTTTCCACTCGCATTATAGGTCAGCGTTGGAGCCCGCTCAAGATTGGGGTTGTCGTAACGAATTTTGACTAGCTTCCAGACCATTGATCTGAAATTGGGTGTCGTGAAGTTGGTCCTGAGGTGACTAGGTGGCCAGAGAGTTAGGAGGGGACAAAGGGCCTGGGTGTGAAATAGATGCGGAATTGGCTAAAGGTCCTAGGTTGTTGTTTGGTAAGGCCCCTGAGTAGTCCAGCTCCTCCATTCTGTTGGCAAGGGACGTAGGAAGGGGCAGGAAAGATGCGAGAATTTGAGTTGACTATTCCAAGGAAGAGGAGGAGGTGGATGAAGAGGAAGAGGATAACAAGGAGGGAGAAGGCGGGGGACACGGGACTAAGGGGGGTCGGTTTGGCTAGCAGGATGGTCAGCCTTTGGACTTCCTTCATAGTCGGGGCATCTCCGGGACAGTGGGAGAGAGAAAACGTGGCAGGAATAGAGCAGGGCAGGACAAATGCAAAGCAGGGAAAGGCTAGGCAGGAAGCAGATCTCTAAGAAGAAAAAGAAGGAAAAAATGATCCATCTGGACCCACTGGAGCAATTGAAATAGGTCAGGCAACTGGTGCGGTTCCATAAATGGTGGCATGCGCAGATTAAAGGCACAACAAGAGTTCTGGTCCTTCGAAAGGATGCAAAGGCAGATTAGGGTGCACTGAGAGTAATGGTGCCATGCCTCGATCAAGTTGAACTTGAACTGATTAGGCAGTTGGGAGTGAGTGGAACGTGCTCGTCAAATCGTCAGTGCCACAGAGTATCGCTCCTGGCTGCTCCGCTCGACTCATGTGTTGTACTAGAAACCCTTCCGCAGGAAAGGGAATAAATGCGAAGGAGTACAAACACATGGGAAAGACTAGTCTTTAGATATGCTTCGCATACGACCATGGAAAAAATACACAGAAATAGTAGTAACGCACTAGTGCACTGAAATTCAGGCTTTGTTGTTCTGTGGGCTACAAATTGTACCCAGAGTTATGCGACATACAATTTGACAATTGGAGTTGTGGACTATTTGATATTTAAGGGCATACGTATGTTACAAAGAAGAGCTACTAGATACCAAATATGTAATTTATTTAAGTAGATATATAGATCATTGTGGCTGTCGGGCCAACAGGATGAAAATTGTGCTCCCATAGGTTCGTGGACAAAAGCATAAAAAGACTACCAATATCGAATTAGTTTTATTTAAAACAAAGGCACGGGAGATTCATTCCGGGTTTTCCGGGTGGTGGGTTGAAAATTGGGCTATTTTTGTTCCGTCGCCTACAAATAGCACCGAGAGTTCCGCAGAATAAAAATTGAGAAGCGGTTTTGGGGACTATTTGAATTTTTGGATCGCGACTTCTCAGGATGTCGAGCTGAAAATTGGTTGTATGTTGCTCCATGGATTACAAATAGCACTGAGAGTTCTGTGATATACAAATTTTCAAGAGTTCTTGTGGACTATTTGAAATTTTGGATCGTGGGTTCTCGGGCTAGGGGGCTGAAAATTGGCCTTTTGTTGTTTCGTGGCCTACAAAAATCAAATATGTAATTTGATGAAGTATATATATAGAGCATGAATGGAAGCTTCATTCCAGGTTTTCAGGATTGCAGGCTGAAAATTGGGCTTCTGTTGTTCTGTGGCCTACAAATACCATCGAGAGTTCGGCGATATACAAATTGACATGCTACTTTGAGGAGTAGAATTTTTGAATGGCGGGTTCTCAGTTTGGCGGGCTGAAAATCGGGCTTCTGTTTTTTTGTGGCCTACAAATAGTCCGTAGAGTTCTGTGATATACAAATTGACAAACGGACTTGTGGACTATTTGAAATTAAAGGCACTCGTGTCGAACAAGTTTAGCAGTCCTGAATTAGTTTTCTTTTTTACATATTCTCCTGGATTAAAAAACAAAAATTAGTACTAACATCTGTTACATAGGCTGGTGGAGAAAAGTATGAAACAAATATGATTTCCAAATTAGTTTTCTTTAAAAAAGTGGCTTCTCGACTTAGACATTTTTTGGATCGCGGGTTCTCGGGATGGGGACCTGAAAAAAACGCTTCTGTTCTTTCGTTTCCTACAACTAGCACCAACAGTTTCGTGATATACAAATTGAGAATTGGACTTGCGGAATATTTAAATTTTAAGGAGCTCATGTCCCAAAAATTCAGCATTCGCAAATTAGTTTTCTTTACATAGGTTTTACATACGCTGGTGGAAAAGATGGAAAAAAGTATAGTACCAGTTTCTGTTACATAGGGCAGTGGGAAGAAGAACGAAATAAATAGCATTCCCGAATTAGTTTTATTTAAAAAAGGGGCTCCTCGACACAAGAAATTGAAATTTATGAAATTATAGGTTCCTACATACCATAAACTATACATAGAAAATATGTAATTTTTTAAAGTAGACATTTACTTTTATAGATATGAAATATGTACTTTCATAAAGTATGGGGATGAGATTTTGTAGAACAACGATGGAGCCCTCATTCTGTGTCCTACAAAGAGCAGGCAAGGATATGCGGTGTACAAATTGAGAAGCGGGCTTGCAGACTATTTTAATTTTAAGGGCCTTTGTGACAAATATTGTGCAGGACATGTTGCAAAGATGCAAGAAATGACAGTCTCTTTATGTTGGGGTAGAAAGAAAGTAGTGAACACAATTTTATGACATTTATATAAAATAATAATAAAACGTGTTACATATTGTTGAAAATTTAAAGAAACTTATATATATATATATATAAGTGAAATCTGATATCTCAAATTTCAGTAAGTGATTTATATCATACTCCATTCTAAAAATGAAAAATCTAGGAACACATAAAAGGAGGAAAACTAGCCTTCCCGAATTAGAGCATAAACGAAACCCTCATTCCATACTTAGCTAGTTTTTGGATCGCGGGTTCTCGGGATGGGGACCTAAAAATCGGGTTTCTATTGTTCCTTTTATCCCCGATATCTAGGGATAACTAGGAGATCATGTCTCGAGGCCCACATGGTCCTAGACATGGAGTACCGAGAGCAAGATTGACTTGAGCATGGCCCTAGAGGGCCCATCTCTTTTCCTCTTCGTCATATTTTGTCCTGTCAGCAGTAGCAGTTTCCATCACCACTGGCCTGGGCTTGCATCGGAGAGGACTCTTGCTCCATGAGGTAATTGGTCCGAGGTATCATGGTATGTGTCATATTTGATTGTTATAACCTTCTTATATATGCATT
>ML776761.1:1205945-1217778 GCA_009831015.1 Picea engelmannii | reverse complement strand
CAACTCATAGACAGATATAAAGAGAGGGAAGCTGGAACCATAAGAGAAAATGATGTACGGATTTGCCCTTCTCAGCAGGATATATTTGTAGCAGAATCCCACCCACCTCCCTCTACACAATACACCAGGGTTGTTCAAGGAACAACCAATTTCAAAATCGAAGAGTACAAAGAGGGAGACATGGTCTGGATGTGGGATGCCAATAGAGGGAAGCCTACTAATATCAAAGAAGATAATCGTTTTTGGCTTGTCCCTTTTAAGGTTGGAAAAAAGTCAGTTAATGATTCCTATTACCTGTCTACACTAGAAGGAAGAAGGCGCACATTTCCTGTCAACAAGCATCTCCTTAAACCCCACCATGGTAGTGGGACATGATTCAGGTAAGTAATCACTTCCGTGTATTATACCGTATTGTTTGTTTCCTATTATATATGCATCTTGTTTGTTTCTTGTTTTACTGCCTTATATGCACATTTACTATGTATATGCTATTGCTTTGCGGGGTGGCAATACCACCCCACCTTTTGTCGCTGATGCTTTCTTGTCAAGTGTGAGCAGGTCACAAGTCTATGCCAGAAATTGCTGAAGTTCTCATGCGCTCTACAGTTAGCACATGTCCCCGAGTTGGAGCCAGATGTTATCCCCGATATCTAGGGATAACTAGGAGATCATGTCTTGAGGCCCACATGGTCCTAGACATGGAGTACCGAGAGTAGGATTGACTTGAGCATGGCCCTGGAGGGCCCACCTCTCTTCTTCTTCGTCAGATTTTGTCTTGTCGGCAGTAGCAGTTTCCATCACCACTGGCCTGGGCTTGCATCAGAGAGGACTCTTGCTCCATGAGGTAATTGGTCTGAGGTATCATGGTATGTGTCATATTTGATTGTTATAACCTTCTTATATATGCATTAGGTTTCTTTCATTTCGGATGACTTCTTGGATCTTACACTAATCCACTTGACCATCGTTGGGGTGATTGATGGGGTAACTTAGCAAGCTGGTATTCATGGGTTTTGGTTAGCCACCAAGGGAGATTTGCAGAGACATCGTCCGCTCCCACCATCTTATCACTTTTACACCTTTTACCCCGCTCATCCATCCCATTCCCCTAGTCTGTCCATTAGGATGACCTTTCAGGGTTACATCTTGTCTCGTGGGAAGAAGGGGCTAAAGGCCCAGGAGGTAAAAGCAGCTGGTAAAATATAAAATCCATAGGAAATAAAACCTAGAGATGCTTCGCCTAGGGGATCCCTGAGAAGGCAATAAAAATCCTCTCGATAAGAAACTAAGGGACCCTAAGAAAAATAATAATAAAAAAAAAACAAGACCTAACCAAGAGGATGGGAGGTCTCATCACGAGCCGACCCATTATGTTCATAGGTATTTAGCGGTATGACATTGCCATTATCTGGTTACCAAGCCAGGGCAGTGACCTTTGGTTGCATGGCCAAAGGAAAGGGGGTCTCATCACGAGTCAGCCTTCTCATTTCTGCGAAGATACCAGTGGGTAACACTGTCAGCTCTGGCCACCAAGCCAAGGCATTGTCCTCTTCGTCAGACCTTGAAGTAAAAAAGCAATAAAAGAAAGATAAGGCAATAAAAGGGCTTGAAAAAAATGCATCCATGACAGGTACAGCTCGCCTCCTACAAAGGCACCCACAGATGACACATGGCATTGGTCTTACTATGACTAGACATCCCTAAAAACCATATCACCTCATTAAACATGTCTTGAATGATCCTTTGAGGAAACTTTTGATCTTGTGGGTATTAGCCCAATAGGTTGTTCTGTCGGTCTTCTTAGCTTTGTATAGTAGATCTGTGTAATGTCTTTGAGCTCTTAAATGATATGATATGGATTTCATGCATATGTTTGATAACTTTAATGATGAGATATGATTTACATTGCTATGATGTCTAGTACTGATGAGCCCATGGAGGGCATAGTCTTTGATGTGCAGGACCATACCCGGTGGACAGGTACCAGAGGATCGGTGCACATGGGGAGATGATTAGCTCGTACCTCCATGGGGCTAAAGAGACCATCAGATGGTTGCTGGGATGGCAGAGGCAAGACAGAGTGATGATGAGCCCCTGCATGGGGAAGAAGAAGGACACCCTCATCAGGACGCTTTGGTAGAGATTTGACCTATGGGGTCAGCCCCTGCAGAAGGGATGATGGCCTTGATGGATAGGATGCCACCCAGAACAGGTTGGACATTTTCTAGAGCAGATGGCAGTGTGCTGGGCTTCTTTGGAATACATGGAAGGTTGCAGGATCACCAGAGGGGCCAACGTTTTGCTTGATGGATGATGATTATGCCCTGAAGGGGCCAACATCTCCCTCATAGAGGCCCGACGTCTCCATTTTTAGCTCATTTTTGGCATTTTAGGCATTTAATGTGACAATTAATCAAATAATGATAAGTCAGCCTTGTCGGTTGTTTTTAATGACCTATTTTGTAATTAAAGGTCATTTGGATGATATAAAGAGAGGACGTTGCCTCTCATTTTTACATAACACAACTTGCTCTCTTGTGAGAGACTTGCTTTAAGCTCTTGTCTTGGTTATTTTTGTCTTTTGGAGTTGAGGCACTACACTTGGAGGATTATCTTTGGCATATGCATGGTGCTTTTTATCATTGGAAGGTGTTACAACTAGGGTTTGATAAGATCATCTTGGATTTGTAAGTATATTTTTCACGCAAAACTTCTTTATTGAATGGTTGTAGGTAGAATTGCTTACTTTTATGGTTACATTGTTAGTATTTTCTTAATCATTAAAACCCTAGGGATAAATCACACAAGTAGGTTGTTGCTTCATGTCCCCATGATAAAATATTGATTATCCATTTGATTAAGAAGAACCTAGCCTAGTCATAGCTACACTAGTTCATCTTTCTCTTGAGTTAGTTTGAGGCATAGATTGAATAAAGAAGGCGTCCTAGGCCTAATTTATTTTACACCTAGGGTTTGAATTCTAGGGTTTTGAAAAGCCTTGTCCCCAAGCAACACTTTTCAGCCATGGATCTATGTTTTATAGCTAGCCGTTTTGCCAAAGAGTCTTAAGGAAAGAGGGAGGAGCATGAGGCCTAGCTTTAGCTACACCGGAATGAGCCTTCTCCCCTTAGGGTTTTGATTTGGTGGCCCTGCCATTGCAGCACCATTAAACCTAACCCTCCTTTCCTTAGGTTGAAGTCCTTCCAAGCCATTATCATTTCTCCATTTGACTCCATTAACCCAAGGCACTAGTCTAAGAACAAAACGTTGAGGTTTTTTGTGCTTAAACATTATTTTAAACACTCTTTAATTGAAACCCTAACTAACCCTAACATATTACTAACCCTAGTTTTGATGATGACGTCTTGGCCTCTTTGAACTCTTGTTTGGTCTAAAAGTTGTGGCTAGGTCATCCCTTGATAGCCATAGAAGCGTTGACCATTTTCATTAGTTTGTTTTGAAAAAACGTCCACTTCTTTGTCTAGCTAACCCTAAAACCTTAGATGATGTCACACTTTTTTGAACTCTTGTCTAGTGTAAAACGTTGAGTCTTTTTGTCATCTAAGTGATAGACCTTGAGTTATTGATCACTTGCATAAGTTTAAATTGCAAAACGTCCTTCTCATTGTCTATTAAAACTAACTTGAGATAGGGCTGACGTCACCCTCAAAGTTGTATAGTGATGCAACAACAATATTTATATATGAGAAGATATATTGCATTAAGAAATGATAAGGATTGATTTTATATATTGAATGCAAGTATTAGTTTGTACTTATTGAAGAAGTGTTATAATCCTTTATCTTTGTTTGCAATCATTGACTTCATCAATAATTACATTTATCATTGCTCATATATATTTAAAGATAGTCATTAAATTGTGAAGTACTAACCACTGCAACACGTTCTAGCTCTATTTGTCTTGTCTCGCAAACATGTGCCATTAAGTGAAATATCTTCTCTTTGACTATCAACTTGGTAGTAATCTGTGAAGGGAAATCTTACCTTAACTTTTGAAGCCTTGAACCCTTGCTCCTTTTCCTTCAGAACCCCGGATTACTAGGGACGTCTCCCTTGGGATTAGCCACCCTAAATAGAAAGACCTCCCCATCGAGGTGACAGTGGGTGGGGAAGCTCCTGTTACGCCAGTTTGAACCTTGACTTCAAGCTACTTAAACATTTCCTACAAACTGTGCGATAACAGTTCCATGAACTTCAAATAGAACTGAGAGTTCTGTGATGTAAAAATTGATAATGGGACCTGTGGACTATTTGAATTTCAAGGGGCTTGTGTCCCAAAAATTTAACATTCGGGAATTACATTTCTTTACATAGGTTTTACACACGGTGGTGGGAAAATGTACAAAAAATATAGTACCAATGTTTGTTACACAGGGTGGTGGACAATAGGACCAAATAAATAGCATTCCCAAATTAGTTTTCTTTAAAACAGGGGCTCATGGATACAAGAAATTGGAATGTATCAAACTATAGGTTGCTGGAGAGCATAAATTGTACATAGAAAAACGTAATTTTTTAAAGTACATATTTACTTTTATACATATGAAATATGTACTTTTATAGAGCATATACGGAGCCCTCATTCTATATAGTGTGACAGAGCCCAAATTACATACTTAGGCAATTTTTGGAGTGTGGGTTGTCGAGCTGGCGGGCTGAAAATTGGAAAAAAATGAAACGTGTTACATATTCCTGGAAATTTAAAGAAACATATATATGTGTGAAATATGATATGTCAAATATGAGTGAGTGATTTATGTCATACTTTATTTTGAAAAAGGAAAAAAGAGAATAGAGATAAAATAAACAGAATGACTTCACATTCAGCATAGCTGAAGATAAAAAATCCAGGAAGACATAAATATATAAGAAGACAAAAGAATAATTTTATTTGGAATATATGAAAAAAATAATAGTTTGTTACATATCCATGGAAATGTAAATGTGTTTGTCATATAGACTGGGATTGTGTCTCCCACGGACCATAAAAAAATATGTACAATAAATAGGAGTGTGGAAAGAAGTTGGACATGCTAGAATGTAATACCTGAAAAGTAGAAATGCGAAGATCAGTTTTTGCCTATAGATTTCTACTCAGAAAAGGAATAACTGGATTGATAAAGAAAGGACTATCACTGTACACTTACAGGGATGGTACGTATAAGTAATTTTTGTGTTTGGTTGGTCATGCCTTTCCCTGCTGGTTTTTGTGGGCAGCTCGCTTCATTAATTGGATTGATACACAAAGGATTTATGCATTTGCCTGTTGTATTTTGTGGCTGATCCACTTCAAGTTCTCTTCAATATAGCTTCTCAAGGGGCTGACGTTGAGGCCATTACAAATTCAAATGTTGAAAAATTCATTTTCTAATTCTCTTAAATCAATTGAAAGTTTACACAAACCTTCATGAATGTCTCCATTTTGTAGCGAATAACCAACTAGCCAATTCTCCACCTCTTCTTCATCATATTCAACAATTCTATAAAAAAATTCTAAAGACAAGGCCTTCAAATGATCAACTTGTTGATCAAAATATTTCTTGGCTAACGTCAGCAAGTTGAGGATTAAGCTGGGGTCCTAGAAGTCATTTTTCTTTCCTGCTAAGTCTATTTTGGTGAGCTTTGTGAATAATGTTTCTTTCGTTGATATTGCTTGCTCACATGATTGCAAGATTAGGTACAGGTTCTTCACTTTATGTTTCTAGCATGCTTCTAATTGAGTGAGCCTTTTTTTGGACGAGAGATCATGTTGTCTTCTTGTCATCTTTGGCATGTTGTTGACTTGAAAGGTGAAAGGGATGACCGAGTGCACATGGAAATTTTCTTCATTCTTTAAATCCGTCTACAGAAGTAGGAGCAAGTTATGTGCCCTTCTCCCCAGGGAATCCATATTCTGTGATGTTTCCCAGGCCTTGGCAATCAGTTCTATTCTTTTGTTGATATTTTTCTCGACATATCCTCTACAGGATGCAAGGAATCTAGAGGACCCTTTTAGATTTGTTGCAGAGGTGCACGTAGTCACAGGCATGGCTATTTCCAAGGAACTACCAAGCAATGGCATAAGAAACAAAGCTTCCTCTAATTCCTTAATCCGGTTCTTTAGTCTGGCATTTTCATCTTCAATGACTCCAATGGAATCATGAAGAGAATCTTTGGTTTCCCTATGAAGTTCAGATATTTTGGATGCGTGCATATTGGCAAGGTCAAGTTCCGAACGATGTTTTCTTTTCTTACTTTTTACATCTCTTTTTTCAATGATTAAATTTTTTGATTCGGTTTCAAAAACAGTGCTCTGGAATACGAAGGATTCATCTTCGTAAAAAAATTTGTTACCAACCATGTCCATTGAGAAGGCATGTTGAATTGTGTGTGTGGGATAATAAAGGCTGCATAATATTCTTTTCGAATCAGCATCAAGATCCATGTTTTGACGGTAAATTTCAGGCTGCTCCACCTCCCCTACAATTATTTTTTCGTTCTTCTGCACGGGAAGATCTTGAGGAATATGTTCATTGTATCTCTACAAAATTGTTGTGGAGCTGCTGAAATTAGTTTATCAAAAGGTTGGATGGCTCCATATGTTGTTTGAAATGAAGAAATGGAGGGGACAATATAACCCCCCACAAACATTGCTTCAATGCGTGCGAATGGAAAATCTCCTCATTAATGACAGTATCTACGCATGTTGTATGGTGACTTGTTATAAGTAAAGTGTAGTTATTGCAAACTTAGAAGTGCGAAGGTGAGGGTTACGACGAAGAAAATTTAAGGATAGGAGTTTTCATGAACGAACCAAGATGGCGGTGTGAGAAAGACATTGCATGGTATTTGAAATTAAGACTAGGAAGGGATTGGAGGTTTCATGAAGGAAGCAAGATGGCAACGTGTGAAGGACATTCCATGGCATTTGAAATTAAAACTGGGAAGGGAGAAGAAAATGCTTTGCAAAAATTGCATTAATGGCAAAACTTCTTGAGCCTTGTGCACATCAATGACAGCTTAGATGGTAGCTACATGATGACCTGTTAGCATTAAAGATTTAGAAAGAAGACACACACATACACACACACACACATATATATAAACAATATTTTTTATCATGCACATGTGCGAAGGTAACGACCACGGGGAAGAGAAAGAAAGGAAGGAATGGCCAAGTCTGAAAAAGCATGGTTCGTGATCGTGGGTTCTCAGGTGGGGGGGTTCAAAAGAAGGCCTCTATTGTTCGTTGTTCTACAAGTAGCACACAAATTTCTGTGATATACAAATTGAGAAGAAGACTTGCAGGCTAGACGAGATTTGATAGACCATCTACAGTTTTTGGATCGTGGGTTCTCAAGCTAGAGGGGTCAAAAACGATGCTCTATTGTTCGGTGCCTTGCAAATATCTTATGATAATAAATTGAGAAGCGGATTTGCGAGGTGACTGGATCAATATTCTATTCCAAGGTTGGTGGGCTCCCACAAATGAGCAATACATATTTGCGGGTTGTACATTGGGCTAATTTCCGCCATATAGAAATTGGGTTCTTGAGCTGGTGGGTTCAAAATTGCCTAAGAAAAGAAAAGGGATCTGTCCAACTCCCATTGCACATTTCATAATTCATGTGCAACACCAAGTCTGTGATTACTAGATCAGTGTGTGTAGAAATGAGGCAAAAGTAAGTATGTGCCTTTATAAAGTATGGACATGAGATTTTATAGATCGTGTACCGATATCGCATTCCATACTTGCGGGTTCTCGGACAAGAGGGGTTAAAAATAGGCCTTTATTGTTCTGTGTTTTACAAATATCACATACAGTTCCGTGATATACAAATTGACAAGCGGACTTGCTAGGTGGCTGAGAATTTATAGAGCATGTACATTTTGTGCATCGTGCGATGTTGGGTTGGCGGGGTTAGAAATGGGTATCTATTGTTCAGTGCCCTACAAATTGATTATGATGCACATATCCCTTATTCCATACTTAGCCACTTATTTGGATCATGCACTTCCGAGCTGCAAACTGTGCCTCTAATGTTCCGTGTCCTACAAATAGTAATTATAGTTGGGCGATATACATATTGGAAAATGGAATTGTGGGCTGGCTATCTCAATATTGCAGTTCTGATGGATGGTGGATGTGCAGCATAGCGACTTTTCGGCACAAGAAAAAGAAAAAAAAAAAAAACATACCTGCAAACAAGTTTGACAAATTCAAAGAAAGTAAAGGAAAAATTGTTTACTATGGGACAAAGGTAGAAAAAGAATGCACCTTTGCATTGATTCGTGTACTTCTCTATGTAGGAGTTCTTTGCGCCTTCTAGTTTTCTTTTATGTTTCTATCAACAAAAGTACAAAACAAAATGGATATGAACATAAGCTCAGATGTTAAGAAAACACAACTACTATGTACATATATACAAAAACAAAAAAAAGATGAATAGAGTCACAAATAGTTTTTTTGAGGATGTACCTTATTTTTTCTTTTTTTGCACAATGTATATTTTATAATTAAAGTAGAATACCGTCTGTGTGCTCACCAGAACGCTATGTGTAGAAATCATGGATACAGATATGCTTTGAAACATAGAAATATGAGTTTGCAAAAAAATTGATGTATATGTCATAATTCAAGTGCGATACCAATTGTATCATGATCCGACCAATATGTGTCTAAGACAAACATATTTTATTGAGAAATGGGCACATTGGACCAAACATGGTCAATAGGTGTGTTTTGCAGATGGGTTGTGTTGTTCAGAAGAAACCACAGACTGTATTTGCACATGTAGTTTTGCAATTCTTTTGTTCTGCCAGTATTTTGTAGCATGTCAATATTGAAGTCTCCTACAAGTACAATGGATCCGTTCATATGGAAATGGTCCAATGCATTAGACATAACATTTACTGTGTTGGAGAATGTTGCATGGGGAGAAACGTATAGATTTAGTGTTGCAACTTCTATTCCATGGGAAAAAAAATTGGCAAGCACGAGTTCAACATTCTTTTCTTCGATATGTATGTGGTCCAAAATTGGTACATGTTTTTTCACCAGTATTATCACCCCATGTGTAATGTAACTTGATATGCAATTGTGATTCGGGAATTGTTTGTTCTGCATGCATAATTCCATGTGTGTTTCCTGCAAGCACAGAATATTGGGATTGCATTAAATCATAATCATTCAGTATATAATCTGTGTGTACATTTAAGCTACGTGTGTTAAGCGAGAGAATTGATATAGATGAATTTGTTTGTATGGATTGGTAATCATAATGAAGTTTCCATTTTGCGGTGGTACTGAGTCGTTCCATCTCAATATCAACTTTATGTTTCACTTTGAATTTATCTTTTGTCAGAGGACTTAGTAAATACAAGGAGTCTATGCTTCTGACATAGGACAGTGTTGTGTATACAAGTCCATGTATCTGAATTCCAACAAGATGAAACGCAACATTATCAAGTATTAGTCCTTGTGATCTATGGACTAGACATGCATATTCAAGTTTAATCGGAAACCGTTTGTCAATCTTCAGTCAACCTGTCTGTGTTGATGTCGATACTATCTTTGATATTCGCAAAATAGGAGTCTAATCGCTTGCATTGTTTGAATTATATAGATAAGACAACTTGCTTGCTTGTCACTTGCCTATATGTGGTTCATGGAACTTTATCCAAAGGACATCTACTTTTTCTATATTCGTATAGCCTTTCAGTATTCCATCTGCACCATTCACCAAGGCATCCTATGAATCATAGTTACAGGCATACATTTCAACTAGCATTTCTAATTTCAGTGCAAGGTGCATAGGTAAAGTAACTGAATGTTCATGATGTGGGACATTTCCATGGTTGTCTTCTTCCAAGTCAATCAAATTGATGATGATATCATCACCATGCATGAGCAACAACATGTGGCTATTATGCTTTGCAACATCCTTATTTCTATAGAACAGGTAAGGGAACACTAGATCTATTGGTGCAATTCATAAGCACATCAAATTGATATATTTCAAGTCATCATATGTTTGGTTGTTTGTGCGCATTCTATTCATAATTGCAATGAATGATTCATCTGTCTAGCGCATTGTAGTATGCAAATCAAATCATTTAATATTGTCTCTCCAGAATTCATGGGTTATTGTTTCCTGTTAATGATAGGTTGTTCAAATATCAAATAATCTTGGATGGGTTGTGCCTGGTAAAGATCACCACAAAAGATCATGTCAATGTTTCCAAAGTATTTGGTCTGCACATGTTTTATGCTTCTTAGCCGACTGTCAATGGAATATAAGAACCGGCTGCCAATCAAAGATGCTTCATCTATAAAGACAAGTTGGATTTCCTCGTAAAGCTTAGATAATGTATCCAACATTTCCTTGCTAAGTGGAAGCAACTATGACTTGTTAAAAGGAATTAAAAATGTACAGAGTGGATTGTTGTTCCACCAACATTGTATGTAGCTTTTCATGTGTATGCAATTATTAGGCCCTTTTGTTTCATAGGATCAGAGAAATTATTTGAATCATAGATTTGTATAAGCATTTGTAACAATGATTTAGCCATGAATGTCTTGATTGTTCCTTCTCTGCCTGTAAGGAACACATGCACAAGATTGTTCATGTTCAACCATTTTTTAAGAGCAATGTTCTTTACAATTGTTTGTTGTTCGCGATTCATTATTCTATGCTATTCATTATTTTCAATCAGGAAAGGATGTTTTGTAACTTGAAAACCAAGGTTGATACATTTTTCACTTTCAGCCACTGGACAACGAGGAAAATCCACTTGTAAGTCATAGGAATCAAAAGGAGTTATGGTTGTTTTTGGGTTTCTGAATGTCTCATCATGATCGCCAGGGTTTTCTAGGTCATGAAGTGAAACTTCTAGATCGCCCCATGTTGGATTAACATTGTAGGTAAATATAGCTTCATTGATATGCACTATAGTCTCAAAGGAAACATACACAGCCTCCCATGTAGAGAAGTTATGTATTAATGTCTCTTCGTTTTCTTGGAACGGAACGTACAACAACAGTTTTTATCTACAATAGTTTTCATAGTCACAATGTTTATTGTATTTGACAAACCGTATAACAGAGGGTTTTTTTCTTTTTGATATGGGTGTACCATTTTTTTTGTAATGCGATACGAATTCTGCTAAGAAGATATGCCTAATAGGATATGGACGCTAGATGTAATAATCAATAATAGAGCGACATATGACGTCCTCTGAATTGTCAAGTTCTTATTGCAGCAAAACTAGTGGTTTAAGCATAAATGTGCATTTTTCAAGTGGAGATGTGTTTATGAAGACACATTTTCTTGAACTACAGGTGAGGGGCAAAGAAAGGGCAGTGTGAGCTGCTTGCTGAGCAGACATTTGTTGAAGATTAAGCAATGTATTGCCAAGGGTGCGTATCATTTGTATGGCATCAATATGACTTCTTTCATGTTCTTTGCATATTTTTCTGAATGCAGATGTCATAGATTTGTCAAACTTCATCATATATGAGGTGCAGTAGGATGTTGCAGCATATGCATTCAGCATGTACTATGCATTTGTATTTTCTTTCCACATAATTTTTGGATTACTGAGAGGGGGGGTGAATCAATAATAACATAATTATAATCTTTTTCTTCAAATGTTATATCAATGTAGAATTATTATTCAATAATCATCAATAATAAATAAACAATCACACACATACACAGTACACCAGTGTTTTATGTGGAAACCCAAATTGGGAGAAAACCACGGAATGCTTTTTCTTATATGTCTTGAAGAATTACATTCATTGGAAGCACCAACTTCCTTTGTTTTCCAG
>ML776761.1:1183552-1196247 GCA_009831015.1 Picea engelmannii | reverse complement strand
TAGATGACATATGGGGGTCCTCCAACTTCATAATACCATAACTCTCAAACCGTGAGGAGTTATGTGATGTTCTACATACCACCAGAAATGGAATGACATGTACTATCCATATAGAATAGTATTATCTGAAAATATATCATAACACATATTGTTACTCATCAAACAAACTTGGGTCCATTACCCAAACCTGAGGTCTCCAACTTCTCATGGCCATAACTCTCTAACCATGAGGGATTATGTGACGTTCCACATACCCGCGGAAATGACATGACAAGAAATATCCATCTAGGATATTTTCCCTGACAAATTCACGTTTCTTCATATCATTATTCCACAATTAAGCATGGGTTCTCTTACTCCACAAAGAATCTTCTCATGAGGGCTTTCATCATAAGGGGACCACTTTGGAGTTCATCCATATTTACTTCTTATCAACCATGACAAAACAATAATGAGTCATATTTACATCAAACACTATTGGGTCCATTACCCAAACCTTTGTGCTACGGATCTTTCTTCAAGGGTTGACATCAATGACAACCAAGCTTAATCAACAATAACTGACATGTCCTTGGAGAAACTCTTGTTCCAAATATGGGAGAGTTTTTGTTAAAGGAAAAGTGTTGGTTTCCTAATCTTTATTTGTATGGCTTGGATGTACTCATCTTCTGATAGATTTACCTGTGTCAAGAAGGCATCAAAGCTCATCATTTCGTCAAATCCTCCTTGTTCTAGAAATGCGAACAAGGATTTAGATTTCTCAACCACAACATTGTTCTTTAAACTAATTGTCTCTATGATTCTTGTATCTCTCATTGGCGGAATGAGAAAGTTGTATATGAAATGTGAGATTTTTCATTTTCTACAACTTCTTGTATGGTAATGTCTATGGACTTTCGCAATGTTTGGTTCCAAATGATCTATATTGGATGTTATGTATTTATCCACAAATTGTTCGATCTCTTAATTGTTATTAGCTCCATAGACCAGTGCACCCTCTATCCACAACAGTGCGTGGTCATGCTCATTTCCCCTATTCTGGAATTCAGTCACAAAAAAGTAGTTTGATATTTTTCCGAAAAACATTTCATCATGGCATATCAATTGTCTCAAAGCATTTATTCTATGTCTATAGTATCGAGTACATGTCACCAGGTCTTTTCTTATGAGGTAGTCAATGTCGTTATTTTCCAGTGTATCGGTTTTTTTTTTACGTTTCCTGTTACTATGCAGGTCAGAAACGACAGCCACCAATGGATCCCAACAATGCTCTACACTTGTAAATGTGATGAAAAATGTCGGCGGCCCCAATTATTGGATCATTGCAAAAAAAAAAAAATGTTTTGTTGCAAATAGTTCGTAGAGGTGCGGATGTTCTTGAAATATATGTATCCAATATCAAATTTTAGAATTTGTTCTAGGTTTACTTTGTACTTCACATCCTTGTCCAACAAATTTCTTCCTTGTAACTAGCCTTTTCTTATTTGGACCCACATGTAGGACAAAACTTGTTCTATTATTATGCGCATTGTTTTGAAAAACAAATTTGTTATGTGACAGGAGAAGTAACCGCTTGAATGTAGTAACTCCCATCGGACTATTTTATGATAACTGAATCATTCTGTAATATCAGTGCCACGTGGATCTCCATAGAACATTGTTGGAAAGTTCATTTCCTCAGTGAATTTTTCCTTGAATATTCAAAGTGGACGCTACCCCTCGCAAGGTGCGATTTCGACAATTTTGTCTTGTAAGTCACGAATGCAATGTGAATCAATGAATCCATGGACCAATGTTTCAGTCAGTGTTTCAATATCCTATTCATCACTTTTATCAGAATCACTAGGATTTTCGAGAGTCTCTGCAGAGTTTCCATGTTCTTCTGTGAGAACATTGTTGCAGTTGAAATTTATACAAATGTTCTCTGCTTTGTCAGGGCCCTGGAACATAATTCCTTTAATTCTTTCATAAAAGAATGCACATGCACTTTGCCTATCTGATACGCATTTTTGTATTGAAAGTGTCTTTTCAGAGCCACAGTGATTTGAATTGTATTGTTAATGAACTATGGCAATGCTTTTTGCACAACATCTAGCTAAACAGGCACATTAATAATTGATCCTATTAAACCCATTTGGGGTCTCTCAGAGCCCCAAGGTCTAATTTGAGCAAATGCAATTCGCAGAGAGACAAGTCTCTCCTCAAGTTTCATAAGTGCACTTACATCTGCTAATGGTGTATTACATCTTATTCGGTCAGGGGTTGCAAACTGTGGCAGTTTTCCATTTTCAAGCGATCGTTTGCATGGAAGACAAAATTTCTCACTGGAAAATGGTTTATCGTGGGCTGTCAGTTGGAGGTATTTTTCTTGCAAATCAGGTGTGAAATACTTACTATTCTTTATAAAATTCAATTGTTCACAAATTGCACATGCAATGGAAGGAGTGTCTTTCATTTGTTTCATGTAGGTATGTCTTGCATTTTTTTTTCGCAGGTAAGTATGGATAGAAACTGTTTCCTATTTTTCATGTACACCATGAACTACCATAGTTGCATGACCATTCTAGAATATGAAATCACACATGTTTATGTTCTATTCTGCACGAACAAATTTCTTTACATTTTCATATGTGAGTTTCTCTCTAATGGAAGTGTAGCAATGTATTTTTTTATCTCGCGCAGTTGTGGTAACTTACTCTACGTTTCTTTACCAAGGGCGGGATGACATGGTGGCTATTGGGATGAATTTCACTCTCACTCAGTTTCTTAGAAACTATTTTACGTTTTTTTTTCAAGGCCTTTATTTGATTATTAGAAGTCGGACGAATTTGGCGAATAATTTTTTTCAAATTGTGATAACTTACTCTACGTTTTTTTTAAGCCCTCTATGGCCTCATCACAAATGAAATGAATTCTATGCATGTTTTTTTTGTTCAAGCCTTGTCTACCCATATCACAATCGAGAGGACTCTCGTTTTGACAAAAATGCATTCCATGCGTATGCAGATTCGATGTTGTTTGGGTGGGATGCACACTCAAACCTTAACTACTGATATCTCCAAGCAAAGGTTCATAATGGATATGTTATGTATCTATTTTCAAACACAGGATGTGAATTGTTCAATCGTAATTTGAATCAGTAACTCAGGAATGGACAGTGCCAGCTGGAAAGTCCAACCAAACCTGGATAATCACCCTGAATACCATAGAGAGCCATTGCAAACAGAATCTGCAACCCTCCATATTCCCTTATTCATATGGAAGCGCCATGTTCACAAGGTATTCCTGCCAACTTCCAACTGCCGGCATATTTTCCACAAAATATGGGCAAAGGTGTTGATGCAAGCACCTAAAATCATGTTTGTTGTCTCCTATAATCCCATTGCAGAAGGATTGTATAGTGTAAAGACGCAGCGACTAAACATCGAAATCGGCTCCTACCAAACAAAAAATTGCATTAAACAGACTATCTCCACAGCTTGCCACAACATTTGTTGCCAGTTGTAAACCATAGCAATCTATGCCATCTAAAATCTGTTTCCATTGCGATTGAAGGTCTTTGCAAATAATGGACAAGTAGATACAAGGAACTTCTATATTGCGTATGGACATTTTTCTGTACAACAGTGGTTCATAATGGCCACTGAGGGCATCTACATCATGGAACAAGATGCAATATGGATTGTCAAATGCAGTTTTGTTGAATATTAGATATCTTGTTTTTCTTATCAATGACCATATGCCAACTAATATATTCATCCATCTAGACAGCCACTGAATACAAATGTATCTCCCCAAAGTCCCCTCTGATGTGCAGGCATAACTGGAGATGCAGACAACCGCATCTTTGAAAAATGCGTAGCCACATCATGTATTCCATGCAACTGCCGAAGAAAATCAGATTCCAGTTCATATTCATAGGACTGCAAAGCCTCAACATCGACATTTTTAAAACAGGCCAAGAAATAATCTATCAATCCATTGCGCAGCTCGGTCGACGAATACCGAAAATGCAATAGAACCTGGAATGTATCGAAAAGGCAATCCCCAACAGTAGACGAGAATGCATCTAATCTAAAAAGGTCGTTCCTATGCAAAACCACGTCAATGTTGTCATGTACAATGGACTGTGTATCTTTTTCATATGAATCAACATCTTTTACCTCTTTCATCTTTTCAACTGTCATTTTGAAGTTGTTTGCTAGATACTTTCAATTTCTATCAAAATAGAGAAAAGCACAGGCAAAAAATAAAAACTAACAAAAGAAAAAAGAAAAGAAAAATAGCACGCCAATCCCCATAAGCATCTTTAAACCTTCATCTTCTCAACTTGAATCCCCCTTAGTTCCCATAGAAAATGAGAAGAAAATAGACTAACACTGGAAAATGAACCAAACAGAAGAAAGACCGCAAAAAAATAAAACCATAACTTAACTCAGCAGAAAGAAAACAGGCAGACGTAGTTTTCCAGCCCACAGAGTAGAAGCATACACTGTGTCTACACCCCGCCCGATGGTTCCCTCTTCTGATAAATCCCAACTACTTTTCGTAAATCCCTCTGCATTGCAATTTTTGGAAAAACTATGGACGTGACATCTACCATATGAAGACACATTGTTTCCAAGAACATAAACTAAGAGCACAAACAAAAATGGTCTAGAATGGAATATTGAAAATCACCAAGAACAGGGAAACTTACCCGTCAACAAAGGATGAGAAGACCTCAGCGCCAAAAGAAATGAAAACCACAATAACAGGTCCAACAACTTGCAAAGTTGAAGAACAACAAACCAGTGAACAACCACGAAGAGCTCGAACTGCAAGTGCAGGAACTCAACTTTGCAAAGTTGAATAAAAAAAGAACCAGAATCATGGAACGAGACATTGAACAAGGATGGGGCACAAGAGCAGGGATGTCAGGCATGAACAAAACTGTATTGCAAGGAATCTGTACAATAAACATTTAAGATTGGCAGAGCTCTTAGGTAAATAGTTAAGACAGTAAGTACCATCGAAGGGCATAGGCTTGTGCAAGCATTTAAGAAAAGATGCAGCATGGAAGGACTGTTCTCTCGAAGCATGCAACAATAAAGCAAAAATCAGACATAGCAATATCGTGGAGAATGTGTTCAACCCAATAGAAAATGCTAAGGAGAAACATTCTAACTAATGCTAGCATTAATCCACATTCCACAGATGCATAACAAAATTTATGATTCAAAAATACCATATACTACCAAATACTTTGGAAATGTAAACATATTTTACATTGGGAATAGAGAAGGTGGAAATAAGACCTCCAATTCGTTGTCCAATCAGATCTTGACAAAAATAATACTTTTTACTATATAAAAATCGATATTTCCACTTCCCTTGTTCCGACAATAGACAATAGTGAAATATTTTTGGTCAATGCACAAGCTAATGTCAGGTCAACGATTTATCGATTGCTATAGTCCCTCTATGCCTACAATAGGGACTAATAATACGTCTTCCCATAAACAATTGTTTATAATAATTTGCCCATGCGTCCAAGCCATCTCGTGGCATGAAAGACACATTCGAGGCCCACAATAAAATATTATTTTATTTTTCCATGTAATAGTTGATGGTTTCATGAGAAAAGAGCAAATTAGCCCATCCACAGTGAGGTCGCTCCATGCTCTAATATATTCATGTCCCACTATGATCATGTGTACATAAAGAAAGAGGGTATCTTGATGGTAGATTGTGAGCTATGTGAATAAGACAATCAAGAATATAATATATTACCCTCTCTCCAAATATGTGTCATTACATGGGTTACACATTCACATAGCCTTTTAATTGAGAATCCTTCCATGGTTTATAGAACTTGAGTTTAGGTGAGTGACTTCTCCTTTGTAACGACCCCCTTTAATATGAAAACTATAACGAACCCCACACAAAGCTTTAGAAAAGGCCCTTCTAATATAATAATATATCCTTAACATGTGTGCCTCTCTCAAGCATATGGATGAATTTTATATAAAGGGGGATTGGCTCCTTATAACATTTAATAAATGGGCCCCACTATCATAACCTAGCTTTGGTTACTTTGGTTATTAATGACATAGCGGTGGCCCTATGTATCACTTGAACTCATAAAGTGAATAACCCTCTTATAAAATAATACAAAATGATTTTCACATAAATGCCATTATCCAAGGGTATACCATATAAAGTTTTGTATCATGGGAATATAAACGAACTTTCCTACCACACCCGCCATAATCCAAAGGGAACAATGTGTTGCATCCTCATAATACCGCTATGAAGTAGAATCACAGCATGCACCTACCAATTATATACCATAGGGACAAGAAGCATCTCATAATCATCAACCAAAACATGAAAACCAAAAAATTATAAACCCCTCAGCTCCATCAACCAAGATATGCCACCATGAAGAGAACCAAGTCACGAAAATCCATCATGTAAGATACTTCGTGTCTCTTTCTATAAGGTGCCTCTATGAAAATCCCAACCTTTTGAATGCTAGGACCAAGATATCAACCTCCCAAAATCGAACTCATGCAATCATGAACCAGCTGTGCCACCCCATGCAACATATGTGGTAATAGTGGCTCCAACTAGGGACATGTTCTCTCAAAGAAGAGTGCATGACAATTGATGCAGGAGCATCTCTCCACATCAGCCAGCTAGCCAGCTAGCCACATCAGCGCGCACGCATTCGAAGGCTGAAGAGAGGTGCAACCTCATTTTGAATTTGAAATGAATGTAATTTAATTTGCTTAGGCTGGTGAGACATAGAACCATTCCTTTGTGCAGGTTGTAGATAAGATCATCTTTAATGCTAGATCGGTTGAGATCTAGATCCAGATGCTGGACTAGACAACCATTTATTATAATTGAATAGAGTAGGTAGACCTGGAGGTAATCTCTCTAAGAGCCCCTTAGGTAAAAGAGATTTGGAGATCTCATTTTTGGATTTAGAGAGTTAGTCAAGGTAGAGATGAGGAGAGCCAGAGAGAGCTCAAGAACACCTTGTAAATTCAGGCATTTGCCATTGTTAATATAAATAGAAGCAGTTTTTCCTGCACATGTTCTGTGTTATGTGGATGTCTGTGTGTGTTCCATTGTATGTTGTAGATGTATACTGTAGTTGTGCATTTGCAGGAGTGTGTTTGATTTCAGGTGAAGGTATTTGAGGCTTCACACCAGGAGGTTGTGACAGAACACTGCGGGTTCTGAGAGCCGTGCACAGAGGTTGCACTTCTGAACACTGCAGGTTTAGAAAAAGATGTGTTGTGGCACAAGAGCTAGGATCAAAAGCTCAGAGGAGAAAGACCTCAAGGTTTTTGAATACCTTGGAGGTAGGACTGTGTATGAGAGACATAGTTGCAGACATAATTCTGCTGTGAATTATGTAGAGCTCTGCCAAGTGGGCATCGAGCGTGGGCACAGTGGTGCTTTGAAGAAGGAACTCTGTTGTGATTTCAAAGGAACCAGAATCACTAAGGATTCTGAGAGCTATGCCACGTGGGCATGAGCAGGTGTGTATAGGCGCACAAGAGAAGATAGAACCGTTGAGCGTTCTATGGGAAAAGAGAAGACACTCTGCCAGGAGGGCATAGAGACAGTGTGCAGACAGGAACAAGAGAAGGGAACTCTTTGAGTTCCATATTGTGAAGGAAGTATCCACTGAAGGATATTCATTGGGTTGTTGAACACGCAGAAAGACTCAGGAAGAGGTTGCTTGAGAAGGAAGCCGGGAAGGCATTATATTCTCCATCTGCAAGAGAAGTAAGAAAGACAAAATCCCTTAGGGGTCTAAGTGTTTTCCGAAGCTCAGGAGGAATAGGCCTTCGAACTCACTGAAGGGAAAGTGAAAGAGAGCTTCTATTGGAAGTCTGAGGGAAGCGTTGTAGGTTTGCAAGCAGGTGAAAGAGTCTTGTGGAGAGACACTTCTTCATTTCATGGATTCACAAAGGGAAGGGCAGACGGTCGAAATCCTTTGAGGAGGTATCACGAAGTTCCTTGGGCTGTTGGATCTCACAGAGGTGCAGGGAGGTTACAATGCAAGTGTGGAAGAGGTTCAAAGCTCAGGAGGGAGCAGAGCCGTCGATCCGAGTCAGAAGGAGCCGTCAGATCTACACGTGGCATCGTGTATCGGGGATTCGCAAGGTGAAGCTCCAAAAGTTCACAACGAGGATTGCGATATCACAATACGTGATATCCCGACAAGCCCAGGACCATCCATCCATTAGGACATGTGTCAGGAGATCCCAGTAAGTCGGGGTTCGGAGAATCGGGGTTTTCAAAGGTAAGAAACTCTTTCACATTTGAATCGCGAAACGCGATATCCCGATGGAAGAATCTGTGGGCCACAGTCAGGGTTAGTGAAGGACAGGTGGCATATCATATCGGGGATCGGGAAAAGGTAAGTCCCAAATCCTTTGGCATTAGGATTCGCGATCCCGTGAATTCTGAAATCCCAATAAGGGTGACGGGAGGAGGAAAGGTGAATTCACACATGCGCATCGGAGATTCAGCGCATCGGGTATCGGGAGTCGGCAATTCAAAGTGCACGACATCACGAATTGTGAAATCACAATAGAGAAGAAGTCCCGATAGGTATGAGGAGAGGTCAACGTTTACTAGCCATCGAGTCTCGGGGATTCGAGAGCCCAGAGATAGATAGTGAACTTGCGAAGCTGCGAGTTCTGATTTCTCGACAAGTGAACAAAGGGGAGTCGCACTGAGGAGAATCTGTGGGGTGCAGATTTCCCGATAGGGAAATAGAAGAACCTTGGAGTTCTTCGGTCCGAGAAGAAGAATATCCTGTGGGAGCGGACGTGCCCAAGAGTGCGACTACATCATCAAGTGGTATTAGAGTGGGATTCTGTTTGTATATTGCAGACAGAAGAGGAAAAAAGAAGACAGAGTGTTGAAGGAATCTGTAAGGACTTGTTTGCAGGAAGGGAGCAGTCCATAGACAGTCAGCAGGACTGTAAGATGAACTGGACACACTCAAGATGCAGAGTGGCAGTAGTAGATTTTCCAGGAAGGCAAATAGAGGCAGCAAGATGGCTATTGAAGGCCGTAGGTATGCTAGGAGGATAGAGCTATGGATCCAAGAGGACATGGATGAAGAGCTCACATATATAAAGAGAGAATTAGCGAGGCTCGAATTGAAGTTGCGGAAGGATAAGAAGATGGTTCAGGCATGTGAACCCAAGACTGGGAGAAGTCTCAATGATTTGGAAAATGAATTGGGATCAGCTGAAGATCTCAAGCACTGCCAAGTGTGCAGTAGAAGGTTCCCATATTGCCAGGTGGGCAAGGGAACAGAGGTGAGATCACTGCAAGGTCTCACAGACTGTCAGGAGGACAGTCGAGGAATTTCAATTTGCCAGGAGGGCAATGATATGAGGTCATTGTGGGATCTCGAAGACTTCCAGGAGGGCAGCGGAAGCATCGAAGACTGCCAGGTGGGCATAGATGAGAATGTGGGACTAGCTGAAAGTCTCATGGACTAGGAGGTGAGTTCAATTCAACAAGGAGTGTTGATGAAGATGGGATCGATTGATCTCATAGTTTGCCAGGAGGGCAGCAGAAGCATCTCATATTTCCAGGTGGGAAGGGATGAGCAGATGAGACTATCTGTGGGTCTCATAAACTCAGAAGTGAGTTTGAATCAGCCAGGGGAGATGATAGAGCAGATGGACTTAGATTAGCAGATGCAGCTGACAGAGATGAAAGATCAGGATGATCTTCTGATGATTGGGGGAATTGGGATATTCCTACCATGTGCCCAGGAGCAGGCATAAATTTGTGTTGCAGATGGTGCAAAAACAGAACAGTCACAGCTGACGATGACTGTCAAAACGAAATTGGAGCAGACATTTGAGACTGCCCAAGTAGAAGAAGAAGGGAAGAATGAGCATTCTGAGGAATGGCTCAATGAATTCAGCCAAGAAGCTGAGGAAGTTGTAGCGTTGAAGCTAACAATCGAAGAAGCAGAAGGAGAATATGAGCATTCTGAGGAATGGCTCAATATTTTCAGCCAGGAAGTTGAAAAGACTGCAACATGGGAGGTTGCAGAAGCAGAGGAAGAAGAAGCAGACAACATTTGCTTTGTTGATCTGTGGTAGCAAATGGAAGCCCTGCAAGAAAGGGTGAGAGTGCAGGGCATACACATCCAACAAGTGAATTTGGAAGTAGATGAAGGATGTATGGGAGATCATGGTGATCTTCTCATGTGCCAAAATTTTTTGCAGCTAAGGAGACTGCAAAAACAGATCCAGCCATGGGAGCAGCCAGATGTAGTGATTGAAGAGATCAGAAGGCTGATGTTGAGGTCAGCAGAAACTGCCAGTGAGGAGAGGCTAAGAAGAAAGGAAGCAACAACAGTAGCAGCGCAGCAAAAGTAGCAAAATGGAGTAGATGGGAAGCTCCAGATGTTTGTTTGGGATCCAGCATGATTTCCAACAACTAAGAAGGGAAGTGCATGAGCAGGAGCTATGATTTTGCAGTTGAGGAGTTTGATGCAGGAGCATCTATCCACGTCAGCCAGCCAGCCACATCAGTGCGCACACATTCAAAGGCTGAAGAGAGGCACACCCTCATTTTGAATTCGAAATGAATGTAATTTAATGTGCTTACGCTGGTGAGCCATAGAGTCATGCCTTTGTGCAGGTTGTAGATAAGATCAGATTTAATGCTAGATCGACTGAGATCTAGATCCAGATGCTGGAATAGACAACCATTTATTGTAATTGAATAGAATAGGTAGACCTGGAGGGAAGCACTCTAAGAGCCCCTCAAGTAAAAGAGATTTGGAGATCTCATTTTGGGAGTTAGAGAGTTAGTCAAGGTAGACATGAGGAGAGCCAGAGAGAGCTCAAGAACACCTTGTAAATTCAGGCATTTTCCATTGTTAATATAAATAGAAGCAGTTTTTCCTGCACATGTTCTGTGTTATGTGGATGTCTGTGTGTGTTCCATTGTATGTTGTAGATGTATACTGTAGTTGTGCATTTGCAGGAGTGTGTTTGATTTCAGGTGAAGGTCTTTGAGGCTTCACACCAGGAGGGTGTGACATAACACTGTGGGTTCTAAGAGCCGTGCACAGAGGTTGGACTTCTGAACACTGCAGGTTCAGAAAAAGATGTGTTGCGGCACAGGAGATGGGATAAACAACTCAGAGGAAAAATACCTCAAGGTTGTTGAATACCTTAGAGGCAGGACTTTGTCTGAGAGACATAGTTGCAGACAGAATTCTGCTGTGAATTCTGTAGAGCTCTGCCAAGTGGGCATCGAGCGTGGGCACAGTGGTGCTTTGAAGAAGGAACTTTGTTGTGAGTTCAAAGGAACCAGAATCACTAAGGATTATGAGAGCTCTGCCAGGTAGGCATGAGCAGGTGTGTATAGGCGCACAAGAGAAGACAAAACCATTGAGCGTTCTGTGGGAAAAGAGAAGACACTCTGCCAGGAGGGAATAGAGACAGTGTGCAGACATGCACAAGAGAAGGGAACTCTTTGAGTTCCATATTGTGAAGGAAGTATCCACTGAAGGATCTTCACTGGGTTGTTGAACACCCAAAAAGACTCAGCAAGAGGTTGCTTGAGAAGGAATCTAGGAAGGCATTATATTTTCCATCCACAGGAGAAGTAAGAAAGACAAAATCCCTTAGGGGTCTGAGTGTTTGCAGAAGCTCAGGAGGAATAGGCCTTTGAACTCACTGAAGGGAAAGCATAGGAGAGATTCTATTGGAAGTCCGAGGGAAGCGTCGTAGGTTTGCGAGCAGGTGAAAGAGTCTTGTGGAGAGACACTTCTTCATTTCGTGGATTCACAAAGGGAAGAGCGGATGGTCCAAATCCTTTGAGGAGGTATCGTGAAGTTCCGTGGGCCGTTGGATCTCATGGAGGTGCAGGGAGGTTACAGTGCAAGTGTGGAAGAGGTTCAAAGCTCAGGAGGGAGAAGAGCCGTCAATCCGAGTCAGAAGGGGCCTTTGGATCTACACGTGGCATCGTGTATCGGGGATTCGCAAGGCAAATCTCCAAAAGTTCGCAACGAGGATTGCGATATCGTGATACGCGATATCTCGACAAGCCTAGGACCATCCATCTTTGAGGATGCGTGTCACGAGATCCTAGTAAGTTGGGGTTCGGAGAATCGGGGTTTTCAAAGGTAAGAAACTCTTTCACATTTGAATCGCGAAACGCAATATCCCGACGGAAGAATCTGTGGGCCACAGTCAGGGTTAGTGAAGGACATGTGGCATATCATATCGAGGATCGGGAAAAGGTAAGTCCCAAATCCTTTGGCATTAGGATTCGCGATCCCATGAATTCTGAAATCCCGATAAGGGTGACGGGAGGAGGAAATCTCAATTCACACATGCGCATCGGAGATTCGGTGCATCGGGTATCGGGAGTCGACAATTTAAAGTGCACGACATTGCGAGTTGCGAAATTGCAATAGAGTATATGTCCTGATAGGTACGAGGAGAGGTCAACGTTGACTAGCCATCGGGTCTTGGGGATTCGAGAGCCCAGAGATAGACAGTGAACTCACGAAGCTGTGAGTTCTGATTTCTCGACAAGTGAACAAAGGGGAGTCACGTTGAGGAGAATCTGTGGGGTGCAGATTTCTCGATAGGGAAATAGAGGAACCTTGGAGTTCTTCAAGCCGAGAAGAAGAAGATCCT
>ML776761.1:1119282-1183546 GCA_009831015.1 Picea engelmannii | reverse complement strand
CATCATCAAAAACCTATGAATCTTTGAGTATACCTGCAAAGAAGAGTGAGGAAGCAAAACTCTGTGGGGGGATGGATTAACATCCACAAACACCATATACAATATCGATAAAGTTTAAAATATGCTCATATGTTGAGCTTATTTCTTCTACTCTAAGGCTCTTATGAACTTATTTCTTCCTACTCTTACTCTACTTGAAAAAAATCAAAGAGATAGGTGAGGTCATATTTGTAGTGTAGCCATGTTATCTCTTTTCTTACATCATAATTTCTTCCCCTAAGTTTGGTTATGAACCAAAACAAGGAAATATAAAAAATAAATGATTACAAGCTGAAATAGAGATTAGAATTTTACAAAACATGTCCTCCAACTCATTATGATTGATAAGCATACAAAAATCATGCTAATATTGTCATGTCAATCCACAACCTTATTCGATCCAATGCTTAATGGGGTTGCAATATGAGAAATATGGTTCATCCTCATTCCAAGCAAAGTCTTCATGTTGCATCCAATGCACTTGAAAAATATGATCTAGATACTCTAATACATGGCTTCCAAGAGCTCCATGTACAATATCTCACCTTATGACTTGAGAGGCATCTTTAGAAAATATGAAAAACGTGTCTTCATATCATTTCAATAAATATGAAGAAGATACATCAGAGATTTCTGATTCTGAAAAATAAATTAGACCCAATTTTATGGCATGTTGTTCTTCTACATGTGGTTGAAAATTGCTACAACGAGCCAAAAATTGAATGTCTTCTACCCACACACATATTAGAACATCAAAAATACCTTTTCCAACAAGATTCTCAATTATATAATGAGGAAAAGTAAAGAAAGAGATGGATGGAAAAATATTTAACAAAAAATTGCAAACCTCATGCCACTTACAACCATAAATTGTTCCTCAAGTTTTTTTTTTTTATGCATGTCCAATGGATGTAAATTTTCTACATTTTCTTCTTCCATTGATTGCTCGCTAATCAAATCCTTGTCTTCATGGAATGGTGGCATGGAGGATTTTCACCTTCTTCATGAGCATGTACTTGATGCACCTGGTCTTCAACACATTCTTGAGTAACTTCATCTTTAATGGAGTCTTCTTCAAGCGTTTCTTCAAAATATGCATGTCTTTCATCCATTTTTCTTTGATCTTGTTCATGTGTGGAGTCCCAATGTTTGAGAAAAAAAATTATCAAACCTGCAAGAGATGATATTTTCATCGGTCTAGCACATGCTTTGATCCATTTTCTAAGATCTTGTTCTAGAGTGTACACAAAGAGTCTCATCAAGACATTTTCATGTGTTACATTATTACTTGAGATAAATTTTGAAAATGATGTTACATGAGAAATACCTAGATCACAATCACCATCATATTTTGGAATGCTCTCCTTCCAATTTGGAGGAAGATCATTAGGATAGACTGAGATACCCTCTACATCAAAAAATGGATACAAAACATGGAAGGACCATGGTGCCATTTTACAAATAATAAATTAGAATAAAATCTGAAAATTACCACTGTTATACCTCATACCAAGATTGACCGGAGTCGCCTAGGGTGAGTTATTTAAATATTTTCTCACTGTCCTCACCTCCCAAATCAGAAATCCTTCATAAGTGGAATCGCCAAGATGAGAGGAAAGTCTTCAAAATGAAACCCTCATCAAAATATTGTGAAGCATAGTCTTCAAGATTTCCGAGAAATGGAATGTATCCTCGGTAACGATGCCAAAATGTTATTGAACAATCTATCATGAATATTCCAAAGTCCCAAGCACTTGGATGATAGATTTGGGTAGCTAGGGGGTTAGCCACTGTAACCTCACCAACTCCTTTCTGCTCTTCTAGTTGGCTCTCCTCCATCATAGAAAGTGTTGGAAATGTTCAACTCTTTAGTGTAGTGCATTGACTTTGATGGGTGACGCTTTATGATATTCCATGGCATGAATGAATGAAACTCTGTAAGCATGGTGCCTCCCCAAGTGTGTTGTCATGTACCTTGCTACCATCACTAACAAATGCTATGATACCAATCTGTCATGTACCTATCCTCCTAGAAGGGTACTACACTCTGATACCAAATTGTAACATACCTAGCCTCCTATATAGAATACCAATCTAACATCCCCAACTTACTATTGAGAAATGCCACTCCAAAAAATACAGTGCACAAATTCTACATTGTAACTTTTATCTGTGTAGAAATATGTGAGGTAACATGCATGATACCATGTTGGATCACACCACACAAACGTTTTCCCTTAAATAACTAGATATAACAATGAAATTAACATATAATACAATTGTGCACACAAGCATTCAATGTACACAAGTATTACTATGCTTATAACCACTATGAACACATGATTAGTATTGTGCACGCAACCATAGACCGGTGCCGCATGCAGTTTCAATTCTTTTTGTGCGTGCAGACTGTTTTCTCGTGTGCACAAAGGTTTCGTCCTCATGTGCATATGGATTATTTCTATACACACACAATAATTCTAGCCTTGCGTTGGAAACTCATGACCATCATTACAAATTTAACTAACAAGAAACTCAATAGCTATCATACTCTGCATGTGTTACAACAAATGATGATTAACAACATCATTCTTTACATGTGCAGACATCATTATGCAGAACAAAAACAATTGATCATATGCAACATCATATAGGAAATAAAACCATATTAAACATAGATAATTAAGAACGTAGAAAACTAGACAAGAAGAAAAAGAACACTTATCTTTTTATAAAGAGTCACAAACTGCATGAAAATATTAGAAATTCCTTCCATATATAAAATTTGTTGCTCGTATACTTTCAGCAATAGGTCACCCTTGAGATAAGGCTTAAATCAACCAGGGAAAAAGGATTCCTAATGCCAGGCTAAGGTTTGATAATCAATAGAATTTTTCAATCCAAGGTGCCACTGCCACAACTAGCCTACGATCTCTCATTCCTCACAGGATTGTCCCACCCAAGGAAGTGTGCCCTCTCTGTATATTTTAACCTTATACAATATTTACTGCAAACAAATTTTATGTAAAATAACATAAAATATACAATGGAAAATAAAAACATTACACAAAGATTTTTCCCCTGGAAACCCAAACCAGGAAAACCAACATATTCTATATTCATTTATAGTGAGACATTATTTACAATACAAATACATATAGGAGCCAGTGGCATCCAAAACCCTAAACCAATGGCCTAGATTAGTCAACAACCCTAATTCCTTAACCAGAAATAGAAAACCATCGGCAAAAAAACATGTGCCGAAAAACTACCCAACAATGGGCACAAAAATCGAGGCAACACAAAAAACAAGAAAAAATATAACATGTTTCCCGAGGTAAAAATGACACACTACTAGTGCAAAGAATATAACGCATACCCAACATTCTCCCACTTGTTGTTTTCTTTGCATACAGGGGGTTACAGGGTTACATAGTCAACAATCCAGGGCAACAATGCCCATGGATCCTCTACACCAAGAGAAATTCTCAGTGCTCATAAATTTTGTGAATGAATCTGCAAAATTCTTCAAAGTTTCCACCTTAATTAACAAAAAAATATTTTCTTCAACCATGTCTCTCACAAAGTGATATTGAATATCAGTATTCTTTGTCTTTGAATGATAAGTTGGGTTCTTCGCCAGAAACAAATTGCACTCTAATTGTCACAATCTATCCTTATAAATTTTTGTACCAACCCAATACCTGAACACAATCTTTGTAACCATATTTCTTCATTACTTGCATGAGTGGTTGCCATGTATTCAGCTTCTGTAGTTGAAAGTGCCACTACAACTTGTCTTTTTCTCATCCAACTTATTGCTCCTCTAAATAGGTTAAACACATACCCACTTGTATATATCCTACGATCCAGATCTCCAACCCAGTATGCATCCAAAAATCCATGTATATACACCACTCTTTCCAATATTGGTTTTCCTTGGTAGCACAATCCATATCTAGCAGTGCCACACAAATACCTGAAAACCCTTTTTACTATTGTCGAATGATCCTTCCCCATTTTTGACATATACCTACTCAAAACTCCCACTGCATGTGCAATGTTCGGTCTAGTACAGACCATTACATACATCAAAATTCCAACTACACTCGCATATGGAACACGAGACATGTCCTCCTCCTCTTCATGTGTCTTGGGACACTGATCCGCATATAAATTTACACCAACAATAATAGGAAACTTGACCAGTTTACATTCTTGCATATTAAACCTTTGCAACATTGTCTCGACATATTTTCTCTGATTTAACCAAAGTTTCCTCTTTTTCCGATCTGTTTTAATTTCCATGCCCAAAATGAAATTTGAAGCATTGAGATCCTTCATGTCAAATTTAGAGGACAAGTGAGTTTTCACATCCTGGATAAACTCCTTGTTGTTTCCTATCAACAACATGTCATCCACATTCAAGTCCAGATAAATCAATTGATCACCAAATAATTTAAAATACACATAATGATCCTCTTTGCTTCTTCTGAAACCAAGTACCAACATATAAGTATCAAATTTTTGATACCACATCCTTGGTGATTGTTTTAAACCACTTAGGGAGTTTTTTAGCTTGCATACCATCTCCTTCTTTCCCTTCACAACAAATCCTTATGGCTTCTTTATATATATTTCTTCTTCCAATTCCCCATGTAGGAATGTTGTATTTACATCCATCTATTCTACTTCAAAATCAAGTGCAGCAACAACATATAACAAAAATCCTGTAAAGGTTAACTTTGCAACAGGAGAAAAAATATCACCAAAATCAATTCCCTCAACCTGAGAATAACCCTTTGCTACTAACTGAGATTTGTATTTCTCCACTTTTTCTTCTGCATTAAGCTTCTTTTTAAATACCCATTTGTTGCCAATGGACTTTCTTCTAGTCGCAACTCCACTAGATCCCAAGCCTCATTCTTATCCAAGGTTGTCATTTCTTCGTCCATGGCATTTTTCTAGAGATTTCCATCCTTTGAATCCACTGCCTCCCTGACAGTTCTAGGATCATCATCAGTAATAGGAAAAAAAAAATTGAACGAAAATCATATGGAGTATACCTTTCCGGTAGCCTTTTTTCTCGAACCGATCTCCTCAATACTAGAGTATGAGGACCTTTTTATTTTGATTCCTTTTCTTCTATAGAGTTGGATTCATCATCCTTTAAAACAAACTCTAATATCTATGGTTCTTCCTTACTTGGTACGACTACTTGTTTAACAACAACCTTCATTTCTCTAAATACCACATCTCAGCTATACACTACGTTCTTAGTTTCTGGGTTCCAAATCTTATAACCTTTGAGATCATATTTATATCCAATAAAGATACACTTTTCAACCTTCTTATCTAGCTTACTCTTTTTTTCCTTAGGAAAATGAACATGAACGTATGCATCAAAACCAAATACCTTGAGATGTGTGAGAGGATGTTTCTTACTATTCCATACCTCTTGTGGAATATTGTCATCTAGTGCTGATGAGGGTGATATTTTGAATAGATAATATGCAGTACCCATTGCTTCTGCCAAGAATTCTTTCCCTAACCCGACACCACTAAGCATGCACCTTGTTTTTTCCATCACCATCCTATTCATTCTTTTTGCAGAGGTGTATATGGAGTAGTCTTTTGCCTTGCTATACTGCACTTCTTACATAATTGTTCAAATTCATTCTCACAGAACTCTCTGCAATTATCTGTCATCAACACCTTAATTCATTTCTGTGTTTGATTCTCAACAAGAGCCTTAAACTCTTTAAACTTGTTAAAGAATTCATATTTCTTCGTGAGGAAATATATCCAAGTATTCCTCAAGAAGTCATCTATAAATGAGACATAGTACACATATTTTCCCAATGATGGGATCGACACAGGTCCAAAAATATCATTGTGAACTAGCTATAAAATTCATTATGCCCTCGTTGCACTAGAGGGGAATCTTACCCGACTCCGCTTCCCATATACACAATGTTCACAAAAATAAAAATCCAGAGATCAGTTAGACATACCTTCAACCATACCTTTACCGTGTAGTAGTTGAAGACCCTTCTCTCTGATATTCCCTAGCCTTTGATGCCACAACATAACCTTTTCTCTAAAGACTGTAGGAGTTCTTTCTTCTTCAACTCCAATATCAGGAACAATGGAACTATTACGCCCATCACTAATAGTGCTTCCTTGCAACTTAAACAAAGTTCCAAACTGAACTCCCTTCAACAACACCATTGCTCCTCGAACCATCCTACAAGTTTCCTTTTCAAATATTGTTTTTAACCCTACATCGTCCATTTTTATTACAAAAATAAAATATCTATCCAATCTTGGGATGTGTAGAACACCACTTAGTGTTCTAATCCTTCCATCTATGAGCCTCAACTTGACTATTCCTCGACCTATGATTCTGGTTGTCGAGTCATCACCTAGGAAAACATTACCTACATCATACCTTTCATATTCACATAACCACTCCCTATGGAGAGTCATATGAAAGGATGTACCTAATTCAACCAATCATGCCTCATGATCTGCATGTGTGCTTGAATAAGCCAAGCACACATCCCCTCCTTCTTCCTTAGAGGTCTTTTCTTCTGTAGAAGGAAATTCTTCATATCCCTTCTTTTTCTCAACTTTGGATCTACACTGCTTCTTATAGTGCCCTTCTTTTCCACATCTCCAACATACCTATACAAACTTTCCAGGAGATTTAGATCTACCCTTAGACTTATATATCCCACTTGAAAACTTAGATCTATTTCTTTCTTCGGAGCGTCCTCTTGCAAATAATGTTTCTTTGCTCTGTCCTTCCATATTCTTTCGTCTCATCTCCTCCGACAACAAGGATGAGACCACTTCATCAAAATTCAAGGTATTTGTATTACTACCTATGGCCACAAGTTTGGTAAAGAACACAATAAACTGATACGGTTATCTTCATCTTAAATTTTAATATCAATAGATATTAACTGACTTACCATAGTATTGAAGGTGTTCAAATGCTCTTCCACCGAGTCTCCATCTCTCATCCTTAGGTTATACAACTTATTTCTTAGGAATAGTTTATTTACTATGGACTTAGATTGATACAACTTCCCCAACTTATCCCATAAATCCTTTGTTGTATCTTCCTGTGACACATTCAGTTATACTTAATCTGAGAGACCTAGTCAGATTGTGCTCTTCGCCTTCCTATCCAACTTTTTCTGGTCATTTGTTGAAGTTCCTGTAGGTGCACTAGATATAACATGATCCAATTATCTCTGTCCACCAACAGATCTCCCATCTTGAGCTTCCACAACTCAAAAATTTTCCCATTAAACTTCTCAATCTCCATTTTCGAATTTCTCGCCATTTATTTTCACCTCAAAAAATCAATACCACAAATCTCCCACTATAGCAAGGCTTATCACAGTCCCGAGACAAACCCTTGACCACAAAAGTGCCCCCTTGAAGTCAACAAAGATCTAATACCAAATGTAGATTTTAACCTTGTACAATATTTATTGAAAACAAATTTTCAGTAAAAGAACATAAAAGATACAATTGAAAATACAAAAATTACATAGAGATTTTTCCCCTGGAAACCCAAACCGAGAAAACCAACATATTCTATATTCATTCATAGTGATACATTGTTTAGAATACCATATACATATAGGAGCTAGGGGCATCCAAAACCCTATCCCAATGGCATGGATTAGTAAACAACCCTTATTCCTTAATCAAAAATAGAAAACCATTAGCAAAAAACCATGTGCCAAAAAACCTCCCAACAATGGACACAAAAATCGAGGCACCAAGAAAAAACGAGGAAAAAATGCGACACATTTCCCGAGAAAAAATGCGACACTACTACTCGTGAAAAGAATATAACACATACACAACACTCTTTTCTCAACATTTCCTTGGCTGCCCCACTTCCCTTCCATGGATTCAACAAGAGGCCAATTAGGATGTCTTAAATCCCTATAACTAATGTCTAGTGCACTAGGGAACAATTCCTAGCAAATATCTCACCTAGAGAGAATGCCCACGATCCTGAAAACCTTCCTCTTTGACAACAAAAACTATGGTTACAAAATGGAAAACCACTTTACAATTGTTTCTCTACAAATAAGGTAATATTCATTTGAAGTTCAGATACTCTAGAAGATGAAGAAAATGAGTGAATCCCCCAAAAGGAATGATTTCTCTCCCTCGAAATACAATAAGGTTCAGCCATATATTTGCATGGTTATAAATGGATACTTGTCACCTTCAGAATTATATTTATCCACGTGGTGACTCGTTCCCATCCCTCGAGAACTAAGGATAAATAAATGTCCATAAATTATACTTTTCGAAAATATTAATAAAATATTCCCTTCGGATTAATTCCTCCCTTTTCCATTTTCAGTGGAGTTTATCCCCCGTCTCTTTTCTTCTAAGAGGTCTATGCACAAAAATGTGATATTATTAATAATTTGAGTTTCATTACATTCTACAAGGATAGGCGTATTGACCTTTTTTCATATAGGCTCACTAGCCCAATAATCACACACAGGCTCTCCACCCTAAAATACACACACACATATATATAACTTGGTTCAATGTGTACTTCAAGGTAATCCTCGTGCCCTTACTCAAGTGTGTGAAAATCTATGGAATGTGCTCACCCTTTCTTTAGAAAACAATCCTTGCACTATACTCAGGTGCATGTAAAATAGAACCAAAACTTTTTGCCAACGACTCACCAACCTAAATGTACATTTACAATTTTAGGTGCATGCAAAACTCAACCAACACTTGGTGCCAACGGATATCCATCCTAAATGTACATTTACATTTTCATTTACAACT
Organism: Picea engelmannii; assembly: GCA_009831015.1. Classification (NCBI taxonomy): domain Eukaryota; kingdom Viridiplantae; phylum Streptophyta; class Pinopsida; order Pinales; family Pinaceae; genus Picea; species Picea engelmannii. The sequence continues at coordinate 1,174,666 of ML776761.1, read as the reverse complement.
GGGGTTTGGATTAGGGACATTTCATTCCCGTCCCCATTATTTATGCACCATCCCCAGTGAATTATATATGCATGTACATACAAAATTTCAAAAGTATTCAAAAATATGTTTATACTCTACTGACATAGAATCCTCATACTTCCAAGTCTCATCCTCAGGACCATACCAATTCCATTAGACCTTTACCAGCTCCATGACTCAGTTTCATAGTTGTTTTATTTTTTGATCCAATATGCAAACCAGTCGCACTCGAGAATCTCCTTCTATCTCCACCTGAATCACATTCCAATCAATGACATGATTAGCATCATGTACGTACTTTTTGAGAAAAGATACAATGAAAACATTATGAATACAAAAGGATGCAAGAAATGAAAGCATATATGCAACATGAGTAATCCTCTCTAGGATTTCAAATGGCTCATAGAACTGATTTTTTCTTTTACTTTCAAGAACACAATGTGGTCACCCACTTTAAACTCTATGTGTGTTTTTCCTTTATCTGTGCAACTTTTCTTCTTGTCTTGGGAATCCTTTAAATTATGCCTTATCATCACCATCTACTCTTCCATTTCCTGGAGAAGATATGGCCCAACCACTGCATGGTCTGATGGGTTTTCCAAACTCACTAGAGTGTTTCACTCTCTACAACAAAGTGACTCAAAGGGGATCATTTTTAAATATGCTTGATACCCATTGTTCTAAGAAAAATGTACCAAGTGAAGGTAGTCTTCCCATTTTTATGGTTTCTCCATCACATACATCTTGAGAATATTTTCAATCACATGATTTGCCCTGTTTGTTTTTCCATCAATCTCAGGGTGATATGTTGTGCTAAATCTCAAATCTATCCCAAATCCTTTGAATAACCCTTTCCAAAAGTTTGATGTGAACTTTGGATCTCTATTAGACACAATTTTCTTAGGCACACCATGCATCTTAGCAAATTCTCACATGTATATTTCAACAATGTTGGTTTCCTTGTGAATTGACTTCACTGGAATAAAATGGGAAGCTTTAGTAAGATTATCCACCACTATGTAATGTCCCCCACCTCTTAGAGAGGTGAAGAGGAGACTCAGTGGCCTGGGCACCCCCACTAGGTCATAGTCTTACACTGAAGGGGGAAGTCAATGAAGCTAAAAGTTATATTTTTAAGTTGACTTAAGAAAGGAAAAGGGATTAAAGGTAAAAGATAACTCAACAGAAGAATAGAATATTAACCCTGGGAGTGAACTTAACTCAACAGAGGATTAGAAGAAAAAGGTATAAGTAAGAGGTTGGGGCACACCTATTATTCATTCTGGTTTTGGATTAGCATTTTCTATTGCTCTTGAGCATTCAGTTTGGGGGTTTTGTTGTACAAACCCTTGTGAGCAACTCAGTGGTGAAATATTCACTCACCTTGTTCCACAGCTTGGTCTCGGGGATGAAATACTCCTCCACACCATTATAATTTCAATTTATCTCCATCCAATGCTTGAGAAGGTAGCAGGTCATATTGTTCTTGTGATTCCAGCAAGGGCACACCATCATCTAGAGGGAGGTTCGGTCCAGCTTATCCAGAAGGCTTGGGGCCATTATAACACCTCGGTTTTGTTTGCAGAGGCATATTCATCAGTTTGAGTACTTTTCTGGAGGGTTATCATTCTCATATCATTATCTGCAGATTGGGATGTCTTGGAGTCATAGGGGGCATACTGTGATTCAGAAAAACTTAGATCTAGAGAGATCTGCTTGTGATATGGTCCTGAAACTTCTTCCACGGGATCTTCTTAACCCAATCTACATTATGGGAGAGTTTCAAGTCATTTGGAGTTGTTTTCCTACAGGGACAAGTGCATTGGGGTTTCAGCTTTTCAGGAGGGTGCAAATCCCTTAGGAGGTCCATCAGTTGAAGGGGTTACACTTGGATGTTGGGCCTGAAACTCCTAGAAGAAGTCCCCACTACCCTGATCTACCACTGGGACGAGTTTGAGCTCACTTGGAGCATCTTGCCATCAAGGCCGATTTCTTGAGGGTTGCAGTCTTCACTTGGAGAGTGGCACTCTTCAGCTAGAGGGTTTGACATCCAGATCTACTGGGTATTGGTCTTCATTACTTATTCAACCTTCGGAGGCTTCTTTTGTATCGACAGAGAATTTTGTAGCAGCTCATATTTATTGATTGTACGACCATCTGATGTTTATGCCAGATCGGCCATCTATTGTATTGATTATGCATAATAAAAAGGTCAGATATTGTTTGTGCTTCTATATATTGTTTATGTTATGATCTTCATGTGTTGGATGAATCTTTTATGCACTTAATAACTCAATAAACACCTGCACAATAATAAATCAGTAGTAGTTAGTGATACCAAGCGAAAAATTTGGCTTGGGATCATCACAGTGGTATCAGAGCATCGATCCTCCAAGCCTGTGGAGAGATTGGCGTATGCAGAGGTATAATGGAATTGTTATGGGTCGGAGGAAGAAAAACAACAGTGAAACAGAGGTAGAAATGGAAGGGTCAGGGGATGACCATGAGCCTCAGGGCTTGGCTCTATTAGTAGCGAAATTTGGTAAGTTCCAGAAAAACATGAACCGCACAGAAAGCACATTGTTCCAATAGTTGGACGAGTATCAGGAAACCAATAGAAGGGGACAGACCGAAATCTCTGAAACCTTGAATAAAGTTGACGAGAATCTACAGAAAATGAACGAGAGCCAAACTAGGATAACTGACCTTCTGATGCAAGTAACCCATCGAGGCAAGGATCCTGATATGTATGGGAATAAGGAGGCTGGGGTTTCCGGCAGAACCCATGAGGAAGTCAGATATAACCCAGAGAAAGCACCGGGATCTGAAGGAAGTCTGGGAAGTGGCACATTCCATGGGCATATGGGTAGCAGGGCCAATCATAGGCCATACATTCCAGTGTTCATAGATGAACAGCTAGGCTGACACTCAGGTAGAAAATCTAACCCTAGACCATACATTCCCACATTAAAAAATGAGCAAGGGAAACAGGAACAGGTTGAAGACTTTGTAGAGCAATTAGCCAAGAGTACCAGGGAATACTACATCTTGGATATGAAAGTGTAAAGACAGATGTCCCTAGACTAGTATTGTCAACTCAGGTTCAGAAACCAGCCTAGGACAAACCATAGGGGTAGCTTTGAGTTTGAGCAAAGGGCAGGGAAGATAGATATTCCATACTTTGATGGTAAAGCTAAAATGACAACACAAGTGTGGGTGCAGAAGCTGGATACTTACCTGCAGCTTTAACCCATGAGAGAGATGGAGGCCATCAAGTTTTCCACTATGTACTTGGATGGAAAGGCACATGACTGGTGGTATCATGGGCTCACTACACTCGACCACAACCAAATTGTATCCTATACAGAATTCACTCAGAGGCTCATTGACAGATTTGATCAAGGAGATCCTGAGCTACATTTCCGGGAGCTCACCCAACTCAAGAAAATAGGTATGGCTAAAGCATACATTGATGAATTCTAGAGGTTGGTAGTGATGGTGCAAGATATGTCTCCAACCAGACTCATGATGATTTTCACAGAAGGGTTGATGGAACCCTTGAAGGGTTGGGTAAAGGCCTTCAAGCCTACTAACCTACAGGAGGCCATTTGGAAGATGAGGGACTTGGGTCCAGCTGCTAAACCAAAATTCATACCCAGACCTCCTCTTAACAATGGTGGAAGAGATCAAAATCCTCCAATAAACCAGGAAGAATGTGAACCTAAGGGTTATGACAGGGGCCGTGGCAGGATAGATGATAACACGAGGAGAGAACTAAGAAGGAAGCAACTCTGCTTCACATGCAAGAAACCATGGAATCCTTCCCACAAGTGCATGGGACGTGGACAAGTACATTACATTGAGGTCACCTCAGATAACAAATAAGAAAATGAGATTGGATAGATACAGAACATGGAGGCAGAAACCACTGAGGTAACAAAAGAAGAACAAATTACAAAACATGATGGTATGGCCACCCTGGCATCTATCAGTGGAGTGCCCAAGTATAACACTTTCTGAATGAGGGGGGTCTTGCAGGGACAGAGAGTCTCGATCCTAATTGATGGAGGAGCTTCCCACAACTTCATTGATGCAACATTATTGAAGAGAAGACACATACCCACGGTAGAATTTGAAGGATTCAAAGTGGAGGTTGCACGAGGAAGCACCATGCCTTGTGACAAATATATTCCAGGCCTAAAGCTTACCTTGGGAAGGCATGAGTTGACACAGGATGTCTATGTCATGGATCTACCGGATACCAACATCATCTTAGGAGTTCAGTGGATCAACACATTAGGGCCTATCACCACCAACTACAAAATGATGGAAATGTCATTCACAGAAGAAAGTGGACGTAAGGTAGTGCTTCGAGGCATGATAGGGAATGTTGCAAAGGTAGTCACGGCCAAGAGAATGGAAGCCATCTTCCAGAGAGATGAAATAGTATATGCAGCCGAATGCAGAGTTGTGATACGTGTGGATGAACAGGGAAAGGTTCATTACACCCCCGAAATTAAGGAAATTCTGGACAAACACCACAAGGTGTTTGGGCCTATTCCTCCGGGGGTTCCACCGGATAGAGGTTTTGAGAAAATTATTGAGCTAGAGGAAGGGGCCAAACCAGTGATCACCACATCGTACAGACATCCCAAGAAGTACAAAGATGAGATAGAAAAGGCCATCAAGCAACTTCTGGACATGGGACACATCCGGCCCAACAGTAGTATTTTTGTTTCTTCAGTAATGTTGGTGAAAAAGAAGGATGACACTATGAGGATGTGCATTGATTACAGGGCCTTGAATAAAAAGACCATCAAAAATAGGTACCCAATACCAAGAATTGATGAACTGTTGGACGAACTGCATGGGGCCATCTACTTCACTAAGATTGACCTTCGTTCTGGCTACCATTAAATCAAGATGAGAGAGGAAGAAATCTCAAAAACATCTTTTAGATGTCACTACGGTCATTATGAGTTTTTTGTGATGCCCTTTGGGTTAACCAACGCACCTGCTACGTTCCAGTCATTTATGAACCATGTATTCAACAATCATCTAAGGAAGCACCTGTTAGTATTCCTTGATGACTTGCTTATTTATAGTCAGACATGGGAGGAGCATCTTAGGCATTTGGACCAGATTTTGTCAATTATGGAGGAACAGACATTGTATGCTAAGGAGTCCAAATGTGAGTTTGGAATGACAAAGTTCCTTTATCTAGGACACATTATCAGAGCAAAAGGGGTACAATTGCATCAGGAGAAGAATGAATCCATCATGGAATGGCCCACTCCTAAGACACTCACAGAGTTGAGAGGATTTCTGGGAATGTGTTCATACTACAGGAAGTTTGTCAAGGGATTCTCTCAATTATGTGCACCCTTGAATGATTTGACTAAGAAGGGAGCATTCAAGTGGGACGAGGAGGCTCAAAAAATGATGGACAATATGAAGAAGGTGATGAGTATGTGCCCAGTTTTAGCCCTTCTAGATTTTAGCCTTCCATTTACCTTGGAGTGTGATGCATCCGGGGAAGGAATTGGGGCCGTACTGATGCAGAAGAGGCACCCTCTTGCCTAAGAGAGCCGAAAACTTTGGGGTCCTGAGCTACTCTATAGCATTTATGATAAATAAATGTTGGCTATCATGCATGCATTAGCCAAATTCCAACAATACTTGGTAGGTGCTCGGTTTATTGTCAAGTCAGATCATAACAGTCTCAAATACTTACTGGAACAGAAGGAATTGAACGAGAGGAAACATAAATGGGTAATCCAAATACAGGCCTATGATTTTGACATTGAGTTTTTCAAAGGAAATAATAATGTGGTGGTAGATGCCTTATCCAGGAGACCATCCATCTTTTCCATAACAGGGATAATAGTTGATTGGAAAGACCAACTAGTGATGGAGTATGTAGGGGATCAGTTTGCGTGCCAACTTCTAGATGGATAGGTGCAAGATGAATATTTCAAGGTTATTAATGACCTCATCTACTACAAAGACTGAATCTTCTTGGTTTCTGGGTCAGCCCTCAAGGCCAAGGTATTACAAGCATGCCATGACTCAAAAATGGTTGGACATCAGCGGATCAGCAGGACGTATAGGTAGGTGAGAGAAAGATTCTCATGGAAGGGGATGAAGGAGGATGTGATTTGGCACATCAAAGAGTGTGCAACATGTTAGGAAAACAAGGACAAGCACACACACCCAGCAGGACTTTTGCAACCTTTTCCCATTCCAGAGCACAAATGGGAAAGCATATCCATGGATTTCATCATTGGGCTGCCAAAGACTCAAGGAAAGGACTGCATATTCATAGTGGTGGATAGGTTAACAAATTTTTCACACTTATTTGCCATAGCTACTGACTTCAGTGCATGACAGGTGGCCGAACTATTTTTCAGGGAGATTTTGAGGTTGCATGGCCTCCCCAAGACCATTGTCAGCGATAGGGATAGCAGGTTTATGAGTACTTTCTGGCAGGAGTTATTCCGGTTGGTTGGTACGGCCTTGACCCCTAGCACCAGCTATCACCTGCAGACATACGGATAGACAGAGATAGTCAACAAGTGGGTGGAAGGCTATCTCAGAAACTATGCGGTAGGGAAACATAAGGCTTGGGTCATATGGTTTCATTTGGGAGAGTATTGCTACAATACCACCCATCATATGTCTATTGGCATGTATCCATTCAGAGCTTTGTATAGCTATGATCCCTTGTCATTTGTAGAGATTTCATTCAGAGACAGCAGGGCATCGATGGTACAGGATTGGATACAACAGAGCCAAGACATTATCAGGGAGTTGAAGGATCATCTACAGAGGGCACAAAACCAGCAAAAGGTCCAAGCAGACAAGCACAGAGTTGACCAGACTTTTGAGGTTGTCGATTTAGTCTACTTGAGGCTGCAACCATATAGGCAGCCTTCTATTAAAAGAAGCGGAGTGGAGAAACTGCAGCCACGTTTCTTTGGACCCTACAGAGTCAGCAGGAGGATAGGGGATGTGGCTTACGAGATGGAGCTTCCATAGGGTAGCAGAATTCACTACGTTTTTCATGTCTCGTTCCTTAAGAAAGTGCTCGGTCAACACATCAGGCCTATTGAAGTATTACCCCCCATGGATGAGGAGGGACAATTCATTTTGATTTCGGAGGAGGTGCTAGAAGTCTGAGAGAAAAAACTCAGAAACCAGAGCATCAAGGATTACCTGATCAGGTGGAAGGATTTACCCATTTAGGATGCCACTTGGGAACATGAACATGTTGTAAGAGAAGTAAGTTTGGAATTGCTTGAGGACAACAAATTTCAAGAAGGGGAGACTGTAATGTCCCCCACCTCTTAGAGAGGTGAAGAGGAGACTCAGTGGCCTGGGCACCCCCACTAGCTCATAGTCTACACTGAAGGGGGAAGTCAATGAAGCTAAAAGTTATATTTTTAAGTTGACTTAAGAAAGGAAAAGGGATTAAAGGTAAAAGATAACTCAACAGAAGAATAGAAGATTAACCCTAGGAGTTAACTTAACTCAACAAAGGATTAGAAGAAAAAGGTATAAGTAAGAGGTTGGGGTGCACCTATTATTCATTCTGGTCTAGGATTAGCATTTTCTATTTCTCTTGAGCATTCAGTTTGGGGATTTTGTTGTACAAACCCTTATGAGCAACTCAGTGGTGAAATATCCACTCACCTTGTTCCACATCTTGGTCTCGGGGATGAAAGACTCCTACACACCATTATAATTTTAGTTTATCTCCATCCAGTGCTTCAGAAGGTAGCAAGCCGTACTGTTCTTTTGATTCCAGCAAGGGCGCACCATCATCTAGAGGGAGGTTCGATCCAGCTTATCCAGAGGGCCTGGGGCCATTCCAACACCTGGGTTTTGTTTGCAGGGGCATGTTCATCAGTTTGAGTACTTGTATGGAGGGTTATCATTCTCATATCATTATCTATAGATTGGGACATCTTGGAGTCATAGGGGGGCGTCCTGTGATTCAGAAAAACTCAGATCTAGAGAGATCTTCTTGTGATCTGGTCCTGAAACTTCTTCCACGGGATCTTCTTAACCCAATCTACATTCTGGGAGAGTTTCAAGTCATTTGGAGTTGTTTTCCTACAGGGACGAGTGCATTGGGGTTTCATCTTTTCAGGAGGGCACAACTCCCTTAGGAGGTTCATCAGTTGAAGGGGTTACACTTGGACATTGGGCCTGAAACTCTTGGAGGAAGTCCCCACTGCCCTGATCTACTAGTGGGATGCGTTTGAGATCATTTGGAGCATCTTTCCATCAGGGATGAATTATTTAGGGTTTCAGTCTTCACTTGGAGCATGGCACTCTTCAACTAGAGGGTTTGACATCCAGATCTACTGGGTATTGGTCTTCATTACTTATTCAGCCTTCAGAGGCTTCTTTTGTATCAATAGATAATTTTGTAGCGGCTCATATTTATTGATTGTACGACCATCTTATGTTTATGCCAGATCAACCATCTATTGTATTGATTCTGCATAATAAAAAGGCGAGATCTTGTTTGTGCTTCTATATATTGTTTATGTTATGATCTTCATGTGTTGGATGAATCTTGTATGCACTTAATAACTCAATAAACACCTGCACAACAATAAATCAGTAGTAGTTAGTGATACCAAGCGAAAAATTTGGCTTGGGATCATTACACACTACCATAATATAAGCATGTTTCTTAGAAGTCATAGGTAGCTTAGTAATGAAATCCATGGTCACAAAATCCCACTTCCACTCAAGAATGGGAAAAGGATGTAGAAAACTAGCTCGGTGTATGTGCTCAGCCTTGACCTCTTGACATTAAAGGAATCTAGCAATAAAATCAACAACCTCCTTTTTCATGCCTCGCCAATAGTATTGTTTTTTTACCACTGCAATAGTTTTCTCATAGCATGGGTGTCTAGCATATGGAACTTTATGCATATATTACAGTAACATATTTTTCAACTCCTGATCATTTAACACATAAAATGTATTCCTATACATGAGGATTCCATCCTCTTTTATCTCCTGACCTTGAAATTTCTATTTCATTTTACCTTGCTGTAAATTTACCTTTATATTCAAATAGTATTGAACTAATTTGGCAACCTCTAAAAATTTTTCACTCAAATTTGATTTTCACATGTTAATGGTTGTAGCATGTATCTCATGTGCACTCCTACTGAGTGTTTCAACCACCTTTTTCTCCTTTCCTTTAATATGCTTGATATCAAAGTCATACTCATTGAGGAATTACAATCATCTGCTTTGTCTGGCATTTAAACTTGGTTGTCCAAACAAATATTTCAAACCACTTTATTATGTCCTCAACTCAAATATTTTTTCCAGGAGGTAGTGCCTCCAAATATTCAAGGCATTCTCTATGGCTTCCAATTCCAAGTCATGAGTATCGTAATGCATTTCATTCTCTTTTGATTTCATTGATTCATAGCACAACACCTGCCCATTATAAGTAAGGACTCCATTGAGCCCTTCCTTGCATGCATCTGTGCACACAACGAAGTCTTCATGAGGATAAACAATTCTCAAAATTGGATTACTTGTCAACAAACTCTTCAAGTGTTGAAAACTCCTTACACAATCTGAAGTCCATTCAAATCGCACAACTTTCTTTTGCAAGGATGTAATTGGGTGCACAATCTTCGAGAAGCCTTCAATAAACACCTTGTAGTACCATGCAAGTCCCATGAAGGACCTCAACTATATGAAATTCTTGGGTGTTGGCCATATTTCAATGGATTTTATATTCTTTGTGTCGAAAACTATCCCTTCCTCTAAAATTATATGACCCAAGTAGTGAATCTCCCTCTCGTAAAATGAGCACTTGTTAAAATTTGCGTACAACCGATGTTCTCTCAATACTTGTAGCACCATATTCAACTGTTTCTCATGTTCTTATTGATAATTTGAGTAAATAAGTATGTCATCCAACAATAAAATGACGAACTTATATAAGTATTCTCGGAAAATACCATTTATTAAACACATGAATACAAATGGCATTGAAAACACAAATGAGACTATTGTAAACTCACAATGGCCATACCTCGTTTTGAAAGAAGTCTTGTTGATGTATTATTCTTTAATTCTCACTTGGTGATATCCATATTTAATATCAATCTTTGAAAATATCTATGCACTCCTCAGCTGGTAAAAGAGGTCATCTATCCTTGGCAAAGGATACTTGTTCTTTATTGTTACTTTTCTCAACTTCCTAAAGTCAATACAAAGCCTCAATGTACCATCCTTATTCTTCACAAAAAATATGGGGGAACCCCAAGGTGACACACTTGGGCGTATATACCTCTTCTTCAGAGGCTCTTCAAGTTACATATTCAATTCCTTTAGCTCTGGTGTACTCATCCTATAAGGAGTTTTGGATACATGAGCTTCTCCAAGAATCATATTTATAGAGAAATTAATATCTCTTTTTGGTGCAAACCCTGATATTCCTTTACAAACATCTTCAAATTCTTTTAGTACTATGTAGTCTTCAACATTTGACACTTTATCCTTAGTTGTCTCTTCCATGTGCGTTGCAAATAGTTGACATACTTTCTTGAATATTTTCTTCAATTGTAAGAATAAAACTTATCTAATAGTTACAACTCTTGGAATGCCTTGAACTGTTCTTAAATTTAATTCCTCATACATGTAAGTAAATGCCTTATTGTAATAGTCTAAAATAACATGATGTTGGTCCAACCAATCCATATGAATAAGACAATCATAAGAGCCAAAAGGTGTGATATTAAAATCAAATTTTGTGCTTAGCCCATTCATATCCATTGGACATGCCTTAATCATCTCATTAATTTTCTTTTTTTCTCCTAAAGCTAAATACACCAACCAAGGTTTTCCAAGCTTGCTTCTTGGCAATTGGAGTCTTTCCATTGTCTTAGGGTCTAGATAACTATGACTAGCTCCCGAATCAATTAAAATAACAATGGGTTTGTAATTAATATTACCTTCCACTTCAATAATGTGCAACTGAAACTCATCTTGCTTGTTATCCAGGGCTATGTAGAAACTTGGTACATTTGTGTTCATCTTCAACTGTTGAATCTTTTTGTACATCGTGAAAAGTACTCACTTTTTCACCTCTATGACTGAAATCTATGTACATGTGGTCTCCCACACAACCCAAACATCGAATAGTTGGTTGTCTTGGTATTTTCCCCATTGTCTTAGTCATTCTGGGCTCCTTCCTAGTTGGATATCCTTGAGAAGTATTTCTAAAAAATGGTGGCTTAGTCCCCTTTTCCTCTGTTCCACCTTTCTTTTTTTCTTGTCTTCCCAAGCCTTTTGGAAAGTCAGTATTATATTTTGTTGATCCTAGAGACATTTATCTCACCTTATGGTTTCCTCCAATGTCTTGGGGTCATCATATTGTCACTGATAAAATATGGCTGCCCACTAAGGTACCTCTGAAATTTTACTTTCTCATCCTTGATGAATGAAACATATTTCAGCAGCTCTAAGAATCTTCTTTCGTACTCATCTATTGTCATACTACCAAGCTTGAGTTCAAAGAACTCCTTCATTTTCTTGTCATAATGTTGCTTGGTTAAGTATTTATTTTCAAAATAACCTTTAAACTCTCTCAAAGTAACCTTCTTCTCATCCATGTGTTGCACTTGCACAAACTGATCCCACCACATTGATTATTTTCCCTTTAGCCAAAAGATGGAAAATCTCCCTCCTGCCTACAAAGAATAGTTATGTAGTTGGAAGTATTTTCTCATGCCCAACAATCAGGTATTTGCCTCTTCATCCTTCTTGTGATCACCATCAAAGTTAGGAGGCTTGATCTTATTCATTTCTCCCTATAGCTCATCCCATAGTCCTTCTCTTATGATTTTTGACAAGAGATGGACTTGCGCTACTGCACACTTTCCTAAATAAATTCTTTGGTGAATGGTAATGATTCCTTTCACCACTTCTTTATTTTCTTCTCTCATCATGAGACCTATGACTTCTTGAATTACCTAAATCTTTCACCTTATCCATTTTCTTTTCTATTATGTTTGAGCCCTGCATCAACTTAATATTTAAGTCATCTTGTTGCTCCTTGGCTTTCATAAGCCTCTCATTATCAACTTTATAGATTTGGACATATTTTTGCGGTTCCTTTATGGTTTCTACCGATTTTATGCACTCCTCCTTTCCTTCTTTATGCTCATTGGATTTTGTACAATCAATACCCATACCAATATACAAACACCCAAACTATTCGTCATGACTATAAGTTATCTATGCATATTCCATGCTTTTGACTCTCTACGTTGACTATGTCCAAGTCTAATCATTGTTAATTCTGTGAAATTTTCAAGAAATAAGATTTGTTAGACGTGTTAGCACAAGTTTAGATAAAATGGTGTTTTTTCCCTTAGGAAATAACCCCTTGGTAAAAAATGCAGGAAAGGGGTCTTAGCATGACCCACATTTGGTTTTTATCCTAAGTTTTTGATGACTTGACAGTTTTGGCACATTATGCTAAGGAGCGCGCAGATATCAACAGTTGTGTGAGGTGCACTCAAATCTATGGTCCACGTCCAATATCATACCCCCTTGACCTTTCTTCCTTTAACAGGGGGTGGTCCGAGTTGGTGGTTTTTTGGCACGAACCCTTCACGACGTGTCGCCTATGGAGTAACTCGGACCCCCCCCCACCCCGCTCATTACCACTTACCGCCTACCCCCTTCTCCAAGTAAACCTCCAGACCGCCTCCCATACCGCCTGCGCTCCCACTGACACATGTCCTACACTTACACTTTCGCACGCCTATCCCTTCTCCACTGTCATTTAACCCCCCTCTCACCTCCTGACATCTAGCTTCCACTCACGCTCCATGTCCTACACTCACACTTTCGCATACCTGTCCCTTATCCACTATCATTTAACCCCCCTCTCACCTCCTGACATCTGTCCTCCACTCACGCTCCATGTCCTCCACTATTTTTGTCAACTCTCCCCTGACCTGTCACACCATTCTTCCACCACATCCCTTTCTCATTCACTACATCACCCTCATGCCTTTACAACTCAACTCCCCGCATAATGGTGCTCATGCATTTCCAATCACCGCCAACCAAAACCTACCACATGGCCATTGTTCACTCATTGTAGCCTATGCATTTTCACCAAGGACCTTGCCAACTCATTATCATCAGCATCCACGTCTGCCTACAAGTGTTCCCTAGAAAATTCTAGCAAAGAAATAGGTGTCAAGTTGACTCAGGCCCATCCTGATCCTGATGCAGGTAGTTAATGAAAGTGAGGGAGATGGTTGGAACCTCGTCTCACCACATAAGTGAAAATCCATAAAGGACTGGTCGTGGAAGTAGGATGTCAGCCCAGACTAACGTAATATTGTCTCTGACAAATAAATATATGCACAGTCTGACAGAGAAGACAAAGACCGACTAATATGAAGCTCGCATATGAAAGAAGGTTGGATGCATAGTCTGCAGAGAAGGTTCAGATGTAAAGCCTTGAAATCTTTGACTTTATCACGCCTCTAGCAGTTGTAGGAAGTTATGAGTATAAATATGTATTTTTGATATTTTGGTAAGGTCAGATGGTTGAGCTAGGCTCTCTGATTATAATATTTTGATGAAGCATACTGGTTCTCTGGTTATGTACAGTATTTGAGACTTCTTGTTTAATGTAATTCATCTTTCTTCTTCTTCTTATTTTCCTATGATACTAAAGTGTCCATGATTGAAGGATTCATATGGATTATTATAGTTGTATTGTGATGGATATTTGATTACAGTGTTTTTATGGTGTTCTTCAGTTTCCTGAAACTTTGAATCTAAGAGGATCTTGTGTTTGAAGTTTTCCCTCCTTAGGATTCTTGACGACCTGATGTGCAGAGCATACCTCTACACTTTACTCACCAAAGTCTTCCTTCTACTCACCTTTACTACAACTTAGTGACTGAAGTTGATCAATACCTCAATTGCATGTGCATGCTAGTCCATTTTTCTGAGTTAAAATGATATTGTCTTGAGTCATCCATTTGACCTCTTTAAAATCAATTCATAGAGACATATAAACTGATGGGTACTAGGCTTACCTTCAATGCAATCTGAAGGTGAATTCTAGTGCCAACATTCTTAGCATCATTGTTGTGGAACGAATTGAAGACATTTCCCTGGGATAGAACGACAAAGAGCTTCTGATTCTGAAGGTGCATCAAATATCAGTACCATTGAATATTGCAACTTGCACCTAGAGACTCCACTGTTTTAGGTGTGGCTCTGAAAGGCAAACACACGAGTTCCACTCCACAGCTACCTCTAACAACACCTAAAACTGACCCAGAGAAAATTATCAAAAAAAGAAAGACCCCTCAGGAAGGCACGTCAGTTGCTGTACCAGGTATTTCTGGTAATTTTTATAATCCTTCATTAAAAACTCCAATAGTTGCTTCTCATTCTCCTGTTATACCATCTATTGGAGTTTCCAGAATTTTAAAGTTTGAGATTGTTCCTGTTGATTTCTCCTCTTCTGGTCTCAATTTGGAAGGAGAAACCTTTGACACTCCTATTTCCCCTAAGGTTGTATGACGGTTTAAACCCATGACCTTGGAATATTTTCCCACTCCAGGCTTTTCCACTCCTCCCCATATTAGAGTTGATGCATTTACATAAGGGGAAACCTATGTTCCCTTGATCCCTGTAGCCTCTTTTCCAAATCCTTAGTTGTTCCCCATTTCTCCCAAAAGCACAGTCCCAGTCTCACATGTTCAAACTCCATATCCTCCTGGTTCTCCTCCAGTTCACATCCCAATGGTAGGTGCTAATCCACCTAGGAAAAAAATGGATGCCATAGTGGCTGCTAGATACGCCCCTCTTGTCCTAACTCAGTCTATGAATGCTATCCTAGCTGGTGGCTACCTCAAGAAGTTGCCTAAGTTCACAGGTGAGGGAGACACAACTACAGAAGAGCACCTTGTAGCCTTTTATAGTTATGTAGACAATTATGTCGTTGTAAATGAAGATGTACAGATGATAATTTTTGTTCATAGCCTTGATGGATAGGATAGGAAATGGTTTAGGGACTTGGCTCCTAGATCTATAGATGGGATTGAAGCCCTAGATGATGTGTTATTGAGACATTTGGGGGATAAAAAATATTTCATTTACTATATTACAGAGTTTGCATCACTGAGGAAAGGAAAAGGGGAATCTATTTCTGACTTTTCAAAGAGGTTCAATAAAATGTATAATAAGATTTCCGTTGAGATTAAACCTACAGAGACCTATGCCAAAATTAATTATGCAAGTGCTTTTGACCCTCATTTCTTACTCCTGTTAAGAGAAAGAAGAGCTACTTCCTTGGCTCATATGCAAGATGTAGCCCTAGAAGTGGAGTCCAATATATTGGCAATTGAAAAAATTACAAGTAAGCCTGATAGAGACAGAGGAAAGGGGAGATATGAAAATTCAACCTCTGATTCCTTATCTTCCTACCCTCAAGTAGATGAATTGACCAAGCTGGTAAAGTCACTTTCTACTGAGGTGGAAAGGTTGAAACTAGAAGGAAAACAGAACTATAGTAATCCCCCTAATTCTGAAAATAAGGGTAAATTCAGAAGACCAAATAACACCCCTCAGATTATCCAAATAGATCAAAGAAGTAGGGATAGGAATGATCAAAGAATCCAAGCCCCTCTCCAAAATAACCTTGTTACTGATGAAGAAGGAGAGGAAAAAGAGGTTGATCCTGAAATCCATTGTCTTTGAGAAACCTCCTCATTTCCCCATTTAACCCAATCTGCATATGAGGAGTCTCTCATGGACAACCAACTAAATGAGCTGAGTAAAAGGGAGAATATCAATAGCAGTCCAAATAAATACAACCTTGTGTCCAAGAAGAAGGAAGGAAAGCCTGGAATTCCTGATCATCCTACCAAAATAGAGAATCCTTCTAAATATGTAGATGTAAGCAGCAAAGAAAATAAGGCACAAAACCCCTCACTAGTGGTCAAAGGTCTTGTCCTAGAAGTGAGAGAAATTATGAAGCCCCCCTCCTCTTTTAACATTGAGCATGAAATTCAAAAAATTAGAATCCATGTACCCCTTTCAGAGTTGGTCAAGCATGAAGACTTCAAAAGGTGGCTCTCTAAACTGTTGCAGTCTGAACCTTCATCTCATTCCACAGAGTCAATCAATATCCAAGATGAAATGCCTGTTTTCATACTAGGACCCTTGGTGCAGGATAGAGACAACTCCTCTCCTCCTTTCTACACATCATTGAACATACATCATAAGGTACTGCATAACAATTTGATGTACTTAGGGGCATCTCATAATCTCATTCCCAAAACTGTCATGGATGAACTTGGATTAGAAATCACAAATACTTACCATGACTTATATTCTTTTGAATCTAGGAAAGTGAAGTGCCTTGGGGTCATCAAAGATTTGGTTGTAACCTTGTGTCTGTTACCCATGAAAAGTGTGGTCATGGGTATCCTGGTGGCTGATGTTCCCCCCAAGTTTGGCATGCTCTTTTCAAGATCTTGGGTAAAAACACTTAGGGTAACCTTGCAGATGGACCTCATATATGCTACCATTCCTGTGTTTAGGGGGGAGAAAAGAAGACTTTACAGGGAAGCTTAGCTGGCCTACATTAGTAGTGACGAAGCAAACCCCACTAACCAACCTATTTTTGCACTTGATACTAATTCAGGATCCTGTATATTGCAATTCACTGATGCCCCTGAACCTCCTCTAGAAATCAAAAAATAGTCAATTACTTTTTGTAAAGATTCTCCTCCAATCACCTCTCTTTGGAAGATGTTCTTTGATGGAGCCTCTTCTAGGGAGGGTGTTTGTGCTAGAGTGGTCTTTGTTTCACCCACTCAAGAGACTATATCTTTGTCCTACAAGTTAGAATTTGAAACTACCAATAATGTGGCAGGGTATGAAACTCTTGTTTTGGGTTTGAGGGTTGCAAAATACATGGGGATTGAAGAGATATCAGTGTTTGGGGATGCTGAATTAATTGTCAATCAATTCAAAAGTCTTTATCATACTAAGCACCCTAGGCTAAGAACTTATAGAAATGAAGTGTGGGACCTAGTTCGCATTTTTTTCTTAGCTTTCAACATTTCATTTATTCCAAGAGAAGAGAATTCCATGGGTGAATCTTTGGCTATTTCAACAAGTAATTTCAGAGTCCCTCTTCCACCTAAACTAAAGTATGATGTAGAAGTGAAATGTAGACCCTCTATACCTTACAATGTCAAGCATTGGAAAGTGTTTGAGGATGATCTTGAGATCAAAATATTCTGTGAGACTGTTGATGAGTTTTCTGCATTACATATTGATCAAGATCATGATTATGGAAGTAATCCTCATGCTGATGTTTTCCTAAACATGATTGCTAATCATCATATTGTTCAGTTGCCTAGTAATCATATTCCAAAGGGACTAGTTCCTTTGGAAAGACTAATTGGAAGGAATGATGTGGCAATGAAGGTTAAAGGTTCAACTGATGATGCTGATGTAACTGAGTGCAATATTGGTACAAAGAAGGATCCAAAATTTTTGTCAAGTTGTCAAAGAGCTTGTCAAGGGAGAAAAGGGATGAAAATGATGAACTATTAAAATATTTTTTTGATGTGTTTTCTTAGACATATGAAGATCTTAGAACATGCAACACAAGTTTCATTGAACATAAGATCCCATTGAAGGAAGAGGACAAACCATTTAGGCAAAAATTGAGACAAATAAATCCTATGTTGCTGCCTATAATGGAGAAAGAGGTAAACAAGATTTTGGATGCTCAGATTATCATTCCTTTGAGGTATTTTGAATGGGTGGCCAAATTGGTTCCAGTGAGAAAGAAGAATGGAGAAGTCAGACTTTGTGTCGATTTTTGGAACCTGAACATAAGCTCTAAGAAGGATAATTACCCGTTGCCAAATATGGAGCACATATTAAAGAGGGTGACAGGTTCATCTAGGATGTCCATGATTCATGGATTTTCTGGCTACAATCATATCTCTTTCTAGCCCAAAGATAGAGAGAAGACAACCTTCACTACTCCTTGGGGTACATTCATGTACGCTAAGATGCCCTTCGGATTGATGAACGCAAGGGTGACCTTTCAGTGAGCCATAGACATAGCCTTTATTGGAGAGAAGGATAAGTTTGTGGTCATATATTTGGATGACATGACAATGTTCTCACAATCTGATAAAGAACATTATGATCATTTGAAAAGGGTCTTCTTGAAGTGTAGAAAATTCGGTCTCTCCTTAAATACCCAAAATTCATTGTTTTCCATGGAGGGAAAATTATTGGGGCACATAGTATCAACTAAGGGGGTAAGGATTGATTCAAGTAGGGTAGAAACTATCCACACCTTGTCACTCCCTAGATCCAAGAAAGAAGTTCAATCTTTCTTGGGGAAAATCAATTTCTTAAAAAGGTTTGTTTTTAATTTTGTTGAATTGGTAAAGTATATTATAGCCAGGTTGACGAAAGGAAATGAAATCAAATGGACTATTGAATCTCATAATTATTTTGATCAAATAAAGAAGGCCTTGACCGAAGCACCTACGCTCATCAATCCTAAATACTCTAAGGATTTTCTAGTTTTTTCCTTCGCTTCATTTGACATAGTAGCAGCGATTTTATTGCAATAGAACGTTGAAGGGTTAGAGAAACCCATTACCTTTTTCAGTAGGGCATTGAGAGATGTTGAAATGAAATATTGCATCATGGAAAAGAAGGCCTATGCTTTGGTTAAAGCCCTCAAGGATTTCAGGCTCTATGTTCTACATTCAAGAGTCATTTCATATGTCCCTTCATCTTCTGTGAAGGAGATTCACGTTCAGCCTGACATAGACGGAAGAAGGAGAAAGTGGATGACCAAAATCCTTGAATTTGATATTGAAATAAATCCCACCAAATTGGTTAAAGGCCAAGGTTTAGCTAGGTTGCTGGCTGAATCTAATTGTAAAGCTTTGGGGGTTAATTTCATCAACATTTGCTCAAGAAATCAACAAGCTGAGTTGTCTGATAAAGGTTCTCAAGTCAGCCCTACATTAACAGAATGTTCTTGGTACAAGGAAATTATATTTTTTCTACAATGGTTGCAGCCCCCTGATGATATGGAGAAGAACAAGGTAAGAGATTTGAAGCTTAAATCAATTAAATACTATCTTATTGATCAAGTTTTGTATTGGAAAGACCCTATAAGAGTGATTTTGAGATGTTTAGACCCACAGGATGCCCAACAGATTATGTTTGATTTTCATGATAGTTTATGTGGGGGGCATCACTTCTGGAGAAACACAGCCTATAAGATCCACGAGGCTAGATATTTCTGGCCTAGTCTATTCACCGATGTTTGTGCAAAGATCAGAGCTTGTGTTAAGTGTCAGAAATTTTCTAGAAAGAAGCAGCTCAAGTCTTTTCCATTGAAGCTTGTGGTAGCTTCAGGGCCCTTTCAACAGTGGGGCCTAGATTTTATTGGGGAAATTAATCTTGCTTCAAGTGGTTAGCACAGGTGGATCTTGACTGCCATGGATTACTTTACCAAGTGGATAGAAGCCATCCCCACAAGGAGCACTTCCCACAAGGTGATCATTGGTTTTCTTGAGGATATTATGGAAAGATTTGGTTGTTCGAGTAGAATTTTCACTGATAATGTTTCATCTTTCAAAGATGGAGCATTGATTCAGTTTTGTGAATAGTTCATAATTGCATTGATTCACTCTACTCCTTACTACCTCGAAGGGAATGGATTGGCATAATCCTCTAACAAGAGCCTTATAAATATCATCAAGATATTGTTAGAGGACAACAAGAAAGCATGGGATTCAAAGCTCAAATTTTATTTGTGGGCTATTAGAGTGAGAAAAAAGAGGTATCTTGGTGTCTCTCCTTTTCAGCTTATGTATGGAGTTAAGGCCATCTTTCCTTCTGAGCTCACCTTGCCTGCGGAAAATTTCTTCCAAAACTGCCAAGGAGAAGATGATGATATGATCAGAAGAATACAACAGTTGGTAGAAGTGGAGCACGATAGGGAGAAACTATTGAACAAAGAACATGACCATCAACAGAAGATCAAGCATGCCTTCGACACAAAGGTAAGTAAAGAAGATTTCGAGCTGGGAGATCTAGTACTCAAATGGGATGTGCCCAAGAAGGACAAAGGTAAACATGGTAAATTAAAATCCCTGTGGATTGGACCCTTCAATGTTTCTGAGGTGTTTTCAAATAATACTTACAAGTTGCAAAATTTGGAGGATGCTGAAGTTTTTGGTGGCCCTGTAAATGGGGATTTTTTGAAAAGGTTCTTTGCTTGATCCATGAGTGGATTTTCATGCCATTGTAAATATTATTATTCTTTTTGTTTTAATAACTAACCCCATATCCCTAAGATAAGGAATTGAAGCTACTGAAGTCCTTAGATCCTCGCAGGGAGGTCTTTATCCCCCATGGAGCGTATGTTAGCACAAGTTTTGATAAAATGGTTTTTTTCCCTTAGGAAATAACCCCTTGGTAAAAAATGCAAGAAAGGGGTCTTAGTGCGACCCACATTTGGTTTTTATCCTAAGTTTTTGATGACTTGACATTTTTGGCATGTTGTTCTAAGTAGTGTGCAGATCTCAAAGGCTGAGTGAGGCCCGCTCAAATCTACGGTCCATGTCCAATATCAGACCCCCCCCCCCGACCTTTCTTCCTTTAATGGGGAGGGTTTGAGATGGTGGTTTTCTGGCATGGGACCCCACGATGTATCACCTCTGCAGTAACTTGGACCCCCCCCTACTCGTTACTGCTTACCGCCTACACCCCCCCTCCGAGTAAATTGCTAGACCACCTCCCATACCACCTGCACTCCCGCTGACACCTGTCATCCACTCACACTTCCACACGCATGTCACTTATCCGTTGTCATTTCTCCCCCATCTCACCTCCTGATATTTGTCTTCCACTCATGTTCCATTCCCTCCACTATTTTTGTTGACTTTCCCCTGACCTGTCGCACCGCTCTTCCATCACAACCCTTTCTAATTCACCACATCATCCTCACGCCTTTACACCTCAACTCCTTGCATACTAGAGCTCATGCATTTCCAGTCACTGACAACCACAACCTTCCATATGGCCATCGTTCACTCATTGTAGCCTACGAGTTTGCGCCAAGCACCTCGCCAACTCATCATCATCGGCGTCCACATTCGCCTTCTAGTGTTCCCTGCGGAAGTCCAACAAAGATACAGATGTCGAGTTGAATCAAGCCTGTCTTGATCCTAATGCAAGTAGTTAATGAAAGTGAGAGAGGTGGTTGAAACCTCGTCTCACCGCTTAAGTGAAAATCCATAAAGAACTGGCTGTGGAAGCAGGCTGTCAGCCTAGGATGACCTGAGATCGCGTCTGACAAAGAAATGCATGTGCATTATGACAGAGAAGACATAGATTGAATAATCGGAAGCTCGTGTCTGACAGAAGGTTGCATGCATAGTATGCAAAGAAGGTTCAGACGTAAAGCCTTGAAATATTTGACTTGATCAAGCCTTTGGCAGTTGTAGGCAGTTCTGAGTATAAATATGTATTTTTGATATTTTGTTAAGGTCATATGCTTGAGCTAGGCTCTCTAATTGTAGTATTTTGATGAAGCATATTGGTTCTCTGGTTATGTATAGGATTTGAGGCTTCTTGTTTAATATAAGTCATCTTTCTTTTTAATCTTATTTGCCTTTGATATTGACGTGTCCATGATTGAAGGATTCACATGGATTTTTATAGATGTATTGTGATGGATGTTTGATTACAGTGTTGTTATGGTGCTCTTCAGTTTCCTAAAACATTGAATCTAAGAGGATCTTGTGTTTGAATCTTTTCCTCCTTAGGCTACTTGAGGGCCTAATGTCCATAGCAAACCTCTACACTTTATTCACCAAAGAATTCCTTCTACTCACCTTTACTACAACTTACTGACTGAAGTTGATCAAGACCTCAATTGCTTGTTCATGCTAGTCCAGTTTTCTGAGTTAAAACAATATTGTCTTGAGTCTTATCCATTTGACCTCTTTAAAATCAATTCATAGTGACATATAACCTGATGGATACCGGGATTACCTTCAATGCAATCTGAAGGTGACTTCTCTTGCCAACGAGACAAATTCATTCAAAAACTTCATGAAAAATATGCACCCCTCTATTCAAAAATTTCTCATCTATTTCTCCCTTGCACGATTCTAAGTCTTGCACAGTAAATTACAGTTATTTGGAATTCACACAAATACCCTTTTACTCTCTTGTTGTCCTATGAAGCCCATGCACACACTGGTATTCAACACATACCAATGCACGATTTAAATATTCAACGTATACAACACATATCACTATTATGCATGCATCACTTAAGAAGCTCCAAATTTCAGTGGACACACCCATGCACCATTGTTTTATGTGCATTCCTAGCATCGTACCCCGCAATGTCAAAATTTAGTCTACACACTTGCGCATTCTTATTTTATGCACACCATGGCCATGTTGTAATTCCAAATTCAGCCACTTTCTAGTCTGAATTTTTGTCTTAAGTAGATACTCGATCAATGCAAGCTCATTGTTGAAACTGGAGCTCTGGTACCAAATTTTCATGTACCCCGTTACCAACACTAACAAATGCTTTGATACCAATCTATAACGTATTGAGCCTCCTCATTGGGTACCATGCTCTGATACCAAATTGTAACATACCTAGCCTCCTAGATGGGATACCAATCTATGACATCCTCAACTTACTGTTGAGAAATGCCACTCCAAAAAATATAGTGCATAGATTCTACACTAACTTTGATGTGCACAAAAACCTGTGAGGTAACAAGAACGATCCCATGTTGGATCGTGCCACATAAACTCTTCCTCTTTAGGAACTAAATATAACAACATAACTACCATATAACACAACTGTGTGCACAATCATTTAGTGCACACAAGTATTACTACACATGTAACCACTCTGAACACATGACTACTATTGTGCACACAACCACTCTAGTGCTACACGCAACTTGAGTTCTCTTTGTGTGTGTGGATCAATTTCCCGTGTGCATAACAATTCCATCCTCATGCATGTACATATTATTTTCCTATGCGCATGGAAATTCTAGCCTTTCCTTGGAAACTCATCACCATCATTACAAGTTTAACCAGAAAATCAATAATTGTCATACTCCGCATGTGCGACAACAAACATTAAATAACAACATCATGCTTTACATGTGAAGACAAAATTATATAGAATAATGACAATTGATCATATGCAACATCATACAAGATCTGAACCCATATTAAACATAGGTAATTAAGCATGCAGTAAATTAGAAAAACACAACAAAAACTCTTATCTTTTTATAAACAGTCACAAACTGTGTGCAGAGATCAGACGTTCCTCTGGTCCATAGACTATGTTGCTGATATAATTTCAGCAATAGCTCACCCCCGAGTTGGGGCTTAAACTCCACCTGGGTAAAAGGATTCACAATGCTAGGCTAAAGTATGATAATCAATTTAATTCAAGCTGTCACTGTTGCAACTAGCTTACAGTCTCTCATTCCCCACATGTTTGTCCCACCTAAGGAAGTGTTCCCCTTCTATGTTCAACAATTCATTGGTTTCCCCACTTCCCTTTCTAGGGCTTCAACAATAGGATGAACAGGAAGTCTCACAGCCCTGTAATTAATGCCCAACGCACCAGGGAACAATTCCTAGCAAATATCTCACCTAGAGAGAATACTCACAGTTCTGACAACGCACGTATTTGACAACAAATCTCTCACCTAGAGAGAATGCTCACATGCCTGAAAACCTGTCTCTTCAACAACAAAAACTTTGGTTACAAAATGGAAAAACCCTTTACAAACCTT
Organism: Picea engelmannii; assembly: GCA_009831015.1. NCBI lineage: Eukaryota > Viridiplantae > Streptophyta > Pinopsida > Pinales > Pinaceae > Picea > Picea engelmannii. The sequence continues at coordinate 1,150,712 of ML776761.1, read as the reverse complement.
TCTCTCCAGATAAGGTAATGGTCGTTCGATGTTTAGATAGTCTGGATGATGAAGAAAATTAGTGAATCCCCAAAAAGGAATGAGTTCTCTCCCTCAAAATACACTAAGGTTCAACCATATATTTGTATGATAATAAATGGACACTTTTCACCTTCAGAATTAGCTTTAGCCACTTGGTAACTCATTATGATCCCTCGGGAACTTAGGGTAAATAAATATCCATAAATTATACTTTTCAAAAATTTTAATAAAATATTCCCTTGGACTTAAGTCCCCCATTTTCCCTTTTCAGTGGAGTTTATCCCCCCTCTCTTTTCTTCTAATAGGTTTGCTAGCAATGATGTGATAGTATTAGTAATTTGAGTGTGATTACATTTTGCAAGGATATGGGCACTGACCTTTTTTCATTCTGACTCAATAATCATACACACACTCTCTGGCTTCAAATACACACACACACACACACACACACACACACACACACACACATATATATATATATTAGTACGATGTGCACTTCAAGGTAATCCTCGGGCACTTACTCCGATGCACGCAACACTATGGAATTTGTGCACCCTTTCTTTGGAAAACAATCATCGTGCACTAGTCAAGTGCATGCAAAAATGAACCAAAACTTTGTGCCAATGAATCACCAGCGAATCACCAGCGTAAATGTACATTTACAATTTTATGTGTGTGCAAAATTGAACCAACACTCGGTGCCAACAACTCACCAGCCTAAATGTACATTTACAATTTTAGGTGTGTGCAAAACTGAACAACACTTGGTGCCAACAGCTCATTAGCCTAAATGTACATTTACATTCTGATTTACAATTGGTGTTCGGATTAGGGAAATTACATCTTCCATCGTACGGATCCACATGATTGCTAAGACAAAACTTGGTTGATAATTTTGTTTAATTATAAAATGGTCATGTCCCCATTCAACATGTTTCAAATAAAAATATCGCTCACTTGTGGAATGCCAGCGGCCCCAACAATATACGGGTCAATGCAGTGAGATTTTACTTTTGCTACTGCATAATTTGTGAGGCACACGAGGATGCCAATGGTTTCCTTGCTCGAATAGTCTACAAACATTTGCATATAACAAAGGAGGATGGCTCCAATTACATGTGAAATCGAGTCCATTCCGCGGTTTTCAATAAAATTTTGTTGATTAATGTCACGGTCCATATCTCTATGTAAAGGACTAACTCAGTGAATGTGAAAGCGACTCTATGGAATAAAATTCAACTGCTTGGACTGTATAATGGTATGTAGAAGCGACCAACCAACGCCCCATCGATTAAACTCGCCATGCGAACAGTTTGGGTAGGAGAGTGGCTCTTTCAATTGATTGCTTGAAGATAGAGGACTCGTAGCTCCATAGAATTCCCATGCTAGCTCAGCTCCAAAGGCGACTAAAAAAGAAATTGTGTATATGACACAAAAGTAATACCATAGCTCCTTCCAAAGAGAAATCCGTATAACAATTGTACCCACGACTCCATTAAAATACGAAATTTCTGTCCAATGTGATATTGTTCCAGCCATGAAGGCAACTCATTGTGAGGGAATTCCCATTACAAATAATACGCCTGCCCAAAAATGATTGTTTATAGTAATTTCCCCATGAGTTCAAGTCTTCCCATGGCATGGAAGACACATTCGGGGCCCATAAGAAAATGTTAGTTGATTTTGCCATATAATAGTTGATGATTTCACGAGAAAAGAGGAAATGGCCAATGCACAGGTAGGTCACTCAATTCTCTAATATATTCAAGAATATAATATAATATATTCAAGAATAGGATACAATCAAGAATATAATATATTACACTGCCTCCACACATGTGTCATAACATGGGTTACACATTCAGATAACCTTTTAACTGAGAATCCTTCCATGGTATATGGAACTTGAGTTTATGTGAGCAACTTCTCCTTTGTAACGACCCCTTTTAATACGAAAAGTGTGACGGGCCCCACATAAAGCTCTAGAAAAGGCCCTTCTAATATAACAATCTCTCCTTTACATGTGCACAACTCTCAAGCATATGGATGAATTTTATATAAAGGGGATTGGCTCCTTATAACATTTAATAAATGATCCCCACTATCATAACATAACTTTGGTTATTAATGACATAGTGGTGGCCCTATGTATCACTTGAACTCATAAAGTGAATAACCCTCTTATAAAATAATACAAAATCATTTTCACATAAATGTCATTATCCAAGGGTATATCATTTAAAATTTTGTATCATGGGAATATAAATGGACCCTCATAGCACACCCACCATAAGTCAAAGGGAATCATGTGTTTCATCCTCATAATACTGTTATCAACTAGGATCATATCATGCACCTGTCAATTATATACCACGAGGCCAAGAAGCATCTCATAATCATCAACCAAAACCACAAACTTCTAAACCCTGCAACTCGATCAACTAGGATATGCTACCATGAAGAGAACCAAGTCACATATATCCATTGCATAAGATACTTTGTTATCATTCAGTGCCACATCAGAATGACACAAGAGACGGGAAGCCATGTGGATGCCACATGAAAATGAGTTGGAAAAGGTGAATGAAGGATTTGGAACTTTAGGATGCCATAAATTTTGATCAAGAACTTGTATTTAAGTATAGTTACAGTTGTTGGAAATCTCTCGACGAGCAGAATCCAACTATGAGATTTGGTTAGAGAAAATAAGAAGTTATTTTTAACACTCCACTAGCCTATGGGATATTGGGAGGTCTAAAAGAGGAACTTGATAGATATGAATCCGAAGAGGCTTAGGGAAAGGTCTGTAGGAAAGGTGGATCTGATAGCCTTGGGAGCTTCAGACCTCAAGGAAAATTTCATCCAAGGTAACTTACTTCTTGATGAGGGATAACCTTGTAAGGATCAAATCTCTGGACAATGGTCAAGGCTTCCAACTCATCACCGCGATGTTGATAAAAAGGGAAAATATGGATGAGGCTTGGGAAATACACACCTTAGTCCATAATGATCGTGGTTGGCTTCAAATTACAGACAATATATGGATAGAAAGAGGTCTACTAAAGAGGAATAAGATCAATAGATTCCCTCACATGCATCTCAAGGCTGGAGCTATCACATAAATTAAGTGGTCCTATGAACCTGCTCCTGCAACCACATAAAAGACAAGATCAATTATGTGAATAAATGGAAGTTTCCAATACACCATAAACATTATATTCCCTTCCTTCAAGAAAAAATCATAAATTAGTGTTGGGTCTATTGAAAGATAATCACAGATAACTGTAGATGAATTTCCTAAAAACTGCATGTATTAAGTCTCAAATGCGAGAAAAGGATTAGTGATTTTGTGATTAAAGCTAAGAGTCTAAAACCAAAGAGGGTGATCATGTACAAGATCATAAAGATGAAGATATTAAGCAGAACATGCAAGCAAGATATTTCAGACTTTGAATTAGCTATTCAAAAAGTCTTAATTTTTTTTTATTCAAGACATGCAATAGTACATCAAAACCAGCAACCATGTAAGATAATCAAGCACTTCATAATCTGCAAAAGGTCCAAAGATAAGGTGTGAATTCCATCATAAAAATGTCAACAAAACATCACATGTCAATAAGCATCATGAAGACATTTGGAATCATCACATCGAAAGGAATAATTAACACCCATCAAATATAATCATCAATCAAGATTAAACCCCCAACTCCCTCATGGTAGGCAAATGTATAGAATTAGGCTCAAGTAGTAGAGGATTAGGCATTAGAGATGAAATTTAGTAGGGGGGGGCTTTGCTTTCGCTTGTAAAAGAAAAGGTAAAAGGGGGATTGTTGTGTCCTTAACACTAAAATAGGTAATAAATCCACCATCAAGATGGTTGTTGACTGCCTTTCCAACTATGCCTATTTTTGGTCCTTACATCACCCATTTAACTCGTCCACATTTTCACAAGTCTTCAAGGATCATAGTTTTAAGCTGCATGGCATGCTTAATTTAATTGTGACAATCCTACATCCATAATCAATTTCTAGTAGAATTTTTTAAACTACAGGGCACCCAATTGAAAAAGAGCATGACCTATCACCCCCAAACAAATGTTCAAACAAAGGAAGTCAATAAGTTCTTGGAAAATTGTTTAAGATGTTTTGGTTCAGACTGACTAGGCCATTTGATCTAATGGATACCCCTTGTAGAACGGTGATATAATACCATCTATCATGGTGCTACCAAAATGTCATTCTACGAGCTTAACTATTGACAAAACGTTACATATGTGTCCTAATACTTACTAGGCACATCCATGATTCTTGAAATTGACATAACGCTTAAATAAAGTGTTGGCATTATTCGTACACTTAAGGACAATTTGGTCTTGGTTCGAAATTGAATAAACAAATATATAGATCCATGCCACTCCTATAACTACTCTAAAGAAGAGAATCAAGGTTTTTTGCATCTCCATCCCTATAAGCATACATATTTCAAGGAGAAGAACCACTAAAAGCTAGTGCCTAAGTGCTATAGCCCCTATCAAATCATCAAGCAAATTGCACAAGTTACCTACATATTGGATCTCAGAACCCACTTCGAAATCCACCTAGCATTTCATCTCTGCTATTTGAAACAAAGGATCTCATTAAATTGTCAAGTTTAGACTATCCTCTTTGATCTTGATGACGAGGGATCCATTTGGTTACAAATCAAGGTTGTACTAGATAAAAAAGAGTTTCATCTATGCCAATGCTACCACATTATCTAGGAAGACTTTATATATTTGAAGGACATACAACCCAAAGAGGCCACCTGAGAACTAGTCGTGATTTTACAATGGTTTCCAAATCTTGAACCTTAAGAACAACACCACTTTTGAATGGGGGCATCTTATGGTCTTATGCTAACTCATCTACTTATAGGTAATTAGATTATTAAGAATTAGTTAATTAATATATGGTGGTCATTTTCTTTAAATAAGGACCATTAGGTAATTGGTATTTAGGAATTAGTTAATGAATATATGATGGTCCTTTTAATAAAAACCGCTAACTAGTTGATATGTATTTAATTAATATAAAAGGTTTTCCTTATTGAATATAACTCCCTAAGTATTTGGTATTTATTAATAAATATGTAAGAATCATTAATGTAACGGAAACTAGTAGTTAGAGTTTTGGGGTAGTTAGATAAGAATCATTAATGTAAGGGAAACTAGTAGTTAGAGTTTTGGGGTAGTTGGATAAGAATCATTAATGTAAGGGAAACTAGTATTTAGAGTTTGGGGTAGTTGGAAATTATTTATAAAAGTAGTGTTATGTAATCTTTTATGAAATATTACCGTTATATTGGAGTTCTACTCATGAAAAGGTTCCCTCCTCAAAAAAGCACACGAACATTATTCACCTTTTCTAATATCAATAAAGGATTATATATTCTACACATTTAATACTTTTTTCTTCATTTATTTTCTATAATTTGAATTTCCTTACTCGTGATTCTTTGTTTCTAGAAATAATTTAATAGTAAATTACTTCAACTAATAATATTTATATGAAATGTTTCGATTGGAGTCCCTTCCGATCTGATGATCCCATTTGATTTTGATTGAAGATCTCGTGAGATCGGCTTATGACACATGGCGCTCTTCATTGGCAAAAAAACGAGGAAAGCAGGCGAACACCCCGGGCTTGACGAAGAGACTATGTGCAACCCCGAGACGGGGCTATGTTCAGTGAACAACGAGTGCAGTGAACGGGTGCCGAAATCGAGGGAGTTGCAGGTAGGCGTGAGTGTAATGTCTGAATGTTTGGCATAAGGGGTACGAGGGAAGGTCAAGGCAATCCTTTGAGTGTCGAAATAGTTTTTCGATTTTTCCATCTTTATGAGTCTCCTAAAATGAAAAATTATGCTTATAAATGCCAAGCCTCATTATGGCCCTCGATAGATAGTGGAAGAGGGAAGGCGGTGGCTATGCCCCTTTTATGAATTGCTGCACCACTTCATCTGTTGAGCACTGAACCAACCTGATCAGGTCTGTCGATGACCAATTTTGCTTTCGGGCGGGTCCACCATAGAAAGAGAAATGGAAATAGGAATAGAAATAGGAAGGGCATACATACATATTTGGGGCCCGGTTATTCAGGACTTGTGCCTAGATTATTTAGAAGCCTGCCTGAGATGTCGCATGGGGCTCTGAACATTGCTTACGATCAGTCGAGATCAAAGGAAAGAGGGAGGTGATCAACCTAACAGCAGCATAAGCGGTTGAAGTAGCATCACCATTTGAACCAACATAAAGCAGTCGAAACATCAGAACGACTGGATCTATGGATGCTTGGGGCTACTGGTCCCTCCTATCGGTCTATGGTCCTAGCTATCCAGAAATAATAATATTTATATGAGAAAATAAATATTATATATATATATATATATATATAATATTTATAAATAAAATATAATAAATAAATAAATATTTTAATGATATATTAAAATTTTCAATTTCGTTTAAAGGGGTTGAATCCAATGGTTGGTGAATCGGTTGGTGAATCGGGTTGGTAAGTCGCCATTTTTCAAGCCACAGATTAATTCCAATGCCAACATGTTCAGTTACATTAACCCAAAAAAATTCAATTTCGCTTTTGCTTCTTAATATAATTCAATTTCTCTTTTGCTTCTTAATATGAATGAAGGATGATAATGACACCATTAAAATCAAATATCAAACTTCTTTTCCTTCAGCGAACACGTCAGTAGAACGTCGACCTTAGGACGGATCGATCAAAATTCACCTCCGTGTCCATTACGACAAATAAATAAAAACGACATTTTATATCGATTGACAGCGAAGCTAGATAACACTATCTCCCACTAACGGACTATATTATCAGCCTACCGTTGGACTTGTTTATGAGAAACCACTAATTATTCCCTACCTATAATGTGACAGCAATTACTCAACGGCAGGATTTGCAAATCACGTGGAAGGGGACTCTCTTGTGGTCATGCTATCCAGCGTGGAGTTCTAAGATATTGTTTTTTTTTTATTTATTTCTGATCAGGATTTGATGAGGTGATGCTTATTTCTGCGCATTTAGTAAGTCGCACGACACATGTGACAGAAACCGAAAGATACCGACTCCAGAGTAGTGTGCGATTGTTGTATTCTAACCAGATTCTGGCATCGATAAGACAGACGGCCGGATTTAGAAAGCAGTGGGTAGCACGCAGATAGAATAGCTTCCAGTTGTCCTCTATCATTGATCTGCATCCTTTTTATACCGAATCATATCACACCGTTTCTCATCCCAAGTTTATTGATATCAATATTGCTCTTGCAGAGAAATCTAGTTGATCATTCCCCGTACCCTCTGTTCTTCATTGTTTCACTGTTTAATCATCGTCGGTAATAATCATTGATAGAGATCTGTCAAACTGCTATTAATGGAAGGGCTGATACCCTGGATTTACAGAGCTGTCGTCAGACACAGCTCAAGTCATCAAATATTATCCCGCAGCAGCAGCAGGAGGAATCTATTATCATCAGCTGATCAACATTCGAGTAGCGGAAGATCATTTGCAAAGGATGTCACCAGACTACCTAGCAAGGAAGACTCGGGTCGGGTCATTGATATTGCAACACCGCAAGACTTTCAGGTGATACCACCCGATCGAACTTTCCCTTCGATYRCTGAATCCTTACACAGGCGGGCCGGAAARCAGTATCTGGTGAACCGGCCAAGGGAGGTTCACCACGCCATTTCCYTCCATTATCATCAGTAATGCTGCTGTAWTTATTGTTTGTTTAATTACTGCTGAGTTCCTTTCGTGAGAGAATATGTTATGGGTTTTTCCTTCCATTATCATCAGTAATGCTGCTGTATTTATTGTTTGTTTAATTACTGCTGAGTTCCTTTCGTGAGAGAATATGTTATGGGTTTGTTGTTGTTGTGCGAGATCTAAGATCACATTTGCCTTGTTCAATGAAATATTTGCATGGCTCAGAAGCACACAAAATGCATTCGGTATTTCGTACTTTCATGAGATTCTTTCATGTAACTCTTTCAAATGATAGCAATTGTTGCATATGCATATTATGATAACGAAATGCCCATTTCACATACATTTACATTTATCTTTGGAATCAAATTTGTTTTAAGAAAAACAAACATAATTGTGGCTGATGAACGCTGATAGGAGTGTTTAAATATTCACATCCATATTCCATATCCAATAAATGAGTTTATACATATTTCCATTTTAAATATTTACATGGAGAACTCAACGTTAGGGTTTCATTATTCGGCTTAATGGGATTGCCCACAGTTCAACAATACATGGGGCTCTTCCTAACCTTTGTGCAATGTGCAATCTGTCCGAGCAGTCAAACTCGTTCAAATTCATTGTTCAAAATCATTTTTTTTTGTTATCAAGAGGATGGGGTGTGATATATTCATTTACATAAACTGAAAGGACGAATTTATGGTGAAGGACTAATATATATTTATATTATTAAAAGTGAAGGAGGGATATATACATGAGCATTGCAATGTGATATATTGAAGAATGGAAGAACAAATATATACATGAACATTGCAATGTGATATATAGTTGAAAGACGAATATATACATGAACATTGCAATGCTCTATATAGTTGAAGAACGGATATATAGTTGGATCTAATAAATATCTTCAAACTCATTTATGTTATAAAAAAAATATGAACATTGCAATGCTCTATATAGTTGAAAGACGGATATATAGTTGGATCGAATAAATATCTTCAAATTCATCTATGTTATCAAAGAAAAATGATATATTGTTGGATCCAATAAATATCTTTGAAGGATGGATAAATCGAACTAGTCATATGAAATTTAAAATCTTTCACATGTAATCTATCTTCTAACTACTCACATGCCATTTAAAATCGAACTATTTACATTCTCTCATTTCTGTGTAAATTGTAGGAAATCTCATATACAATTTAAAATCCAATCATTTTAATATATAAAATAAATTTATTCATGCATTTGGTTCTATGATTTAACCTCAGGAGATGATTCAATATTTAATCAATTCCCGTGGTCATTGATAGGAGGAAAAATTATGCAACAACAAAAATACATGATATTTAATTAATAAAAAGAAAACCATAAAAATACATAATATTTAGTCAATAGAATTTAAAAAAATCAAAATAAATCAACCCAAACCTTGGTAATGTAGAAAAACCAAAATAAATAAACCCTAACCTTGGCAATGTTGAGCAAGAATGATAATGTTGAAAGACCAAAAAAAATCAACCCTAACCTTGGCCATGGTGAGCAAGTCTTCTTCGGCCATGAAAAGTCTATTTTCAAATACTAGTATGAATACTTAGGGAATGGCAATGTTGAAAGACCAAAAGAAATCAACCCTAACCTTGGCAATGCAAACACTGCTACGAAGACCCAGGAAAGTATAGTAGATTATAATATACACTTTTTCATTTAAAATGGTGAAAACCCGTCTAAAACATACATTTGGAGTACCATCTAAATATAATATCTATGAATCCATCTCAAAACCCATCCAAAAATACTCATGTGGCCATTGGTGGCAGGAAAACTTTGCAATAACAACCCAACCAAACCCATAAAATGGTTAATTGTGATCATACAAATTAGTTAATAAAAAAACCATTATTAATTTAGTTATAATAAAAAACATAAACATGAGTAACATGCACTGTGTGTTTATGGAGACGTCTCTGTGTTAATGGCAAGATCCTTCTTGACGTTCGAGTGGCAAGGTCGCTGGAATACTCATATTTGCTTGTCTCCTCACTTCGTGGAGATGAGATGAAATATCAAATGGCTCCCAACATAGGGTCGCCTTAATTAATTGAAACTCTTTCCACACTTCACAGCCATAAAAACTAAACTGAAATGCAGGACATTACAGGTTGCATACTACACGTATTTAACGACTAAATCAATCACAATTAAATGTATTTTTTTGTGAATCACTTGAACGTGGCCATCAACGAGTTACTACACAACAACAATTTCTTAATACGATTATGAAATTGTGAAAAGGTAAATATATCAAAAATATTCCTTTATAAAAGTGAGGAAGTTAATGGTTGAATTTATTATAATGATCAAGAATATTTCATTCATATTTAATTTTATCTATAAAAAACACATAAAATAAAATAAAACAGTATTAAATATGCCCATTTCTAATAAGTATATGCATCTTGACCTAATTACTGAAAAATGCATCTTTTATAACCTTCTAAACAACACACAAATGAAAGTCAATGCAGCTGAAAAGAACAAATAAAAATTCCCAAACAAAAGCCATTGGTTTGGATGGAACACTACCCAGGTATACTTACATGTCACAATTTGTTTGCTCGAACAAAGATAATTAAAAAACAAATGATAGTCAAGCTCCCTCTCTGATCAAACGATCTACCTATTTCGAAATCAAAACAGGTCAAATAATTGTTCAAATGACCCATATATATTTCACTTTAGTTATTTGACATGTATTGAAATTATGCATATTTGTGATGGCGCTTTCACTCATTGTGAACACTATCACATGAACCTAATAAATAGCTTTCCCATTTTATCATGGTTGGCTACTCTGCAGCGCAACGGCTGAAGATCGGGGAGGGAATTGAACCCTCAGCATCTAGTGATGCTCATCAGTCGATCTCGTCTCAATGACGTGCTCTAGAATCACATATCTATCTATATATGATATAACACGTTCACATTCCGCTATCGCATGATTAAACCGGGTGCTTTTACCAAACTACGATGTAGATTAACGGGTGGGATATATAGTCCTTAGCATCCGAGCGAGCACCACCGGTTTAACTTGACCGAAACTCTTGATCATATGAACATGTTGTTTTTATCTTAAAATTAAGTTGTAACGAAAACACACATAAATATGCATAGGCATGGTTTTCCTTTTTTTTTCAGCTACTCGGAATAACCAATTGATCATCAGTTTTTTGGGTGGTGACAACACATCCTTCAGCACTACAACTAGCTTACTCTTCCTCAAACATGGTTGTGATCTTCTTTCCTCTTCCTCAAACGTGGTTTTGATTTCCCAAGCTATTGGTGTTTCATATCCCTATAAGTGCTTGTGAAATCTCTTTTTTAATATCCCTATAAGTGCTTGTGAAATCTCTTTTTAAAATATGGAAGTCCTTGTGGTGCTCCATAAGACTTGTATTAATTTCTCCACTAGTTTGGCTAAGCAATAAAGAATATTTCTCATCTCTCTACTATTGTGTGTTATGATTATGATTGTTGATTAACTTCTGAGGGAATATTTTCATTTGCACATAGAGAAGGAGAGTCCGTTGTAAGAGAACCGAGGGTTTGGATCTATGTCTATGAGAAGGAAAAACCTTATGAGTTCGAAAGGCTTCTGGACTTGGCAGGGCGACACAGTTGGAAGCCATGGAAACAATTAGAGAAAGGTTTCCTCTTGGGTATATTTCTTATGTATGCTAAGTTCTGCAGTTTGGACTTCTGGACTTGGCACGGCGACAGAGTTGGAAGCCATGGAAACCATTGGAGAAAGGTTTCCTCTTGGGTATATTTCTTATGTATGCTAAATTCTGCAGTTTGGAGGATGCATGCAAAGTATTTGACAGAATAGGATGCATGCAAAGTATTTGACAGAATGATCGTGGACAGTTATGATGAGTTGGTGGAGGAGGCATAGTTAGATTTGGTGGTGATGGTGGCAATTCAATCATGGAAGCGGAGTGTTGATGGGATTACTCAAATTCAAAGAAATGGTGAAATTATTTGAATTCATGGTTCAAGGTGGAGTTAACACATCTTTTATATGTAAATGGGCATACTCTAAGACTTGGTTAGGCATGCGTCCTCAGTTTTGAAATTCCATCCGTAAAGTCTCAATTATCTAGGTGATAAGGGGACCATGCATTATTCATGGATACCCTATATTTGAGGGAAGTTTGGTAAGTTTTGTTCATGATGGGAAATTAAGTCAAAAGTCGTGGTTTTAAAGCATATGTTTCTAGTAGCTTATGGTTGTAGAGCCCTTGTATTCCATGTAATGAAGCATAGCACATGTTTTTGGTAGCTCTTGGTTATAGAGCCCATGTATTCCATGTAATGAAGCATTGAAATTAGCCTCAACATGAGAGGTGAAGACTCACATGGTTGGCTTGGCCATAATTGGTTAAGGAAGTGCATCTTTGTTGGTTATGGTAATGGTGTTAAGGGATGAAAATTTTGGCATTCTACTACCCACAAATCATCATTAGTATAGATGTGTACATGGAACAATCAGAGTTGTTTAGGATCACAAAGGGAGACTTTTTTGCAAGATCTTGCATGGGCTAAAGCTCGAGCAAACAATGGTACAACATGTTTCAATCCTTCATGATGAGTCAAATTTACAAGAAGTGAGTGTAACCATTTTGTTTATGATATATTCATTATCTTGGTGATATATGTTATTCTTGTAGCAAGCACAAACATGGTTGAGATCATCACAACTTAGTTAGCAAGGATGTTTGATATGAAGGATCTAGCAGTAGCTAAAACAAACCTTGGGCATGGAAATACATAGAGACATGAAAGATGGTAAGCTTTGGTTATCACAATAGAAGTATGTGGAGAAGATACTTAGGAAATTCAATATGAATAATGTGAAACTGGTAAATATCCCTTTGTCTTTCCATTATAAGCTTTCTTTAGGTTTATGTCCTCAGTAATGAAGAAGAAAAGGGTTATATGTCTTGTGTATCGTATGCTAGTAGGAAGTTTGATGTTTGTGATGGGAATGTTCAAATATTTCACATGTAGTTAGTGTTGTGAGTGGACACATGGAAAAACTAAGTAAAGAGCATGGAAATGGGTGCTTTGATTTCTTAGAAGCATGAGTATCATCTACAATGGTTGCAACAATTTAGTTTGTGGTTATGTTGATTCAATGGAGGTGGAGTGGTCCATACTAAAGAGAACCGTACATACATGTTCATGCAACCAATGTTGTTAGAGAAGTTGCGGTGGTGTTTGACTTCTCTTGGATTGCAGGAAGGTGATTATTGATTTGTTGGGAAAGGTATCTAGAAAATTGTTGTCAAGGTGGAGATTGGTGAGTGGTGACAACACATTTGTTTGTGGTTAAAACATGTTTCCTCTTACTCGAGCGTGGCTATGATTTCCCAAGTGATTAGTGTTTCATATCCTTGTAAATGCTTGCAAAATATCATTTCTAAATATGGAAGCATGTGACATGCTCCATGAAACTTGTATTCATTTCTCCACTAGTTTGGATGAGCAATAAGAATATCATTTCCCTTGATCTCTCCAATAGTCCATGTGTTGTGATTATTATTCTCTGGTTGATTAACTTCTGTGTTGCAGGCCCCATTCCCAACACAATTATTATTCCAAATGTGTGTTTTGTCCTTTTTATGTGGAATAAATGGGTCACATTGTAAATAGTGAAGGGGTGTGAATTGACCCTAAGAAAATTGAGGCCATGAAGGATCAACTATGCCCAAAAACACTTAAAATATTTCATGGTTTCCTTGTCCTTATTAGATACTACCAAAAAACTTGTGTAGAGCTATGATAGAATTGTAGTGGCATTAACATCTTTGCTAAAAAAATTGATCTTGTCCACAATGATGCAACATAGCATGCCTTAAAATATGTTATGTGTAATACTCTATAATTCTTAGTAGTGGTTGAATTCACTAAGACTTTTATCCTATAATTTGATGCTTGTGACAAAGGTATAAGGGGACTATTGATGCAAGAAAGGTTCACATTGACATTCACTAGTGAACAATTGTGTGATAAAAACTTGGGAGAATCTACATATGAAAAATAAATGATAGCCATCCTTCATGCTATTGATACATGGAAATATTACCTGAATGAGCTTCCTTTTCAGATCAACATTGACCATCATTATTTGATGTACTTCTTGGAACAATGCTTTCCTTAACTGGAGAAAATAAATTGGGTTTCCAATATGTTGAACTATCATTATGAGATCATCTACGTGAAGGGAAATGAGAATGTAGTGGTAGATTCATTATCTAAAAAAATGAGAAGGAAGGATCCATGTTGGCCTTATCCTTTCTCGTTCCATATTGGATAGAAAATATAGTCTAGGAATTGTTGGATAATGTCAAGGTTGTTCAACTTATTTAACAAATACAAGAAGATCCAAACCCCCTTACAAATGGAAAAATAACACATTACACTATAAATGGTGCATTGTTTTGTTGTATAATTATGTTTTAAAAATTGTGTTAAATGAATTGTTTCATCTCCCACAATGGGTCACATTGGATTTTAGATAGCATATGAAGAGGTTAAGAATTCATTATTTGGGATGGCATGAACAATGAAATTTGTTACTTCGTTGTCGAGTGTGATATGTGTTAATGGAACAAATATAAATTATATGTAAACTATCGTGGATATTCTACTAACAATTAGTGAGAACATATCTAACAAAATACTCAAATATTTAATGTGAAACTTAATTTTCTTTGGTCTCAGATTCTTTCATTGTTGGTTTTGTGCCTAAAAATGTATGAAATGGATAAATGCAAAAATTAGAGAAAAGAAATAAAATAATCACACACCATCCAAAAATAAACACAAGATATAACTTTGGAAACCTAATACAAGAAAAAACCTAGCTAGAAGGTGAGGCCACTTGAAATGTAGGTACAAAGAAAGAGGCACTCTCTATGGAGTTGTCTCAAAATAATAGGTGGGACCCCCTCGCTAAAGCCTATTATTATTAAAGCTAAATAATACTAGTAGGTGGGACCCCTTGTAGATTGGAGATCAGGTCTGGTGCTTATTTCATGTCATGTACTATTCGACATTTATTACATGGTGATATAATATTGTTTTATTGTCGATGGATAAGGCATGTTCTGTGGTTTTTCTGCTTCTCTAGGTTCAAGTTTTATTTCACAACGACCTATGTTATCCTTGTTATCACTGCTATCTGTTATTGGATCTATTACTAAGAGACCTTCACAATAAACATGTTAGCAATGACATACACAAGCAATTGGAAAAAAACAAAAGGCAATATAAAAGGAAAAGGAAGAAACTAATCCATGTTATATAATATACTGCATGCATCGATTTTTAATGAGTTGTTGTTATCCTAGCTATTAAGTAAATAACTATGCGATTTTTTGGAGTTATATAATTGATATGCATGATGATTATGATGTGGATCGCACTATTTGTGATGATTCAATACATGTTTTATTGGATTATATAGTTGATATGTAATACGGTCAAGTTGGCAATGGAAGGTATCATGTCGGTGGCGCATTTGACAAGTAATAGATGCAGATTTCAACGCATGGTTTAAATTAATGGCGTTAATGAAAATCTTGTTGGAATGTACTAAGGAGTTAATGAACTGTGGATGCAGGCGACGTGAATTTACGACACGTGACCCTTACACCTTCCGTTGGCCGCACCCTAGTCGGGATATTGTTCAACCTTGTTGTTGTGGATATGCTCTCATTTCTTAGCAGAGAGGAATCGCTCGACCAACTCGCGTTTTAAGGTGTTTGATTACAAGTATGTCTTTTGTTTTGGCCATTCATGAGTCTTCTCTGGTTATGAAATAGATATTGGCTCAGGTGTATTGGTTTGTGCTTTCTTAAGTATTGCAAATGTGTAAAATTATGATTTTGGAATGAAGCATTGATGGTTTTCTCTGCAATAATGTTGAAGTCATAGTGTTATTGGTCATCTTGGGTGCTAGCATCCATAAGGGCTCTTTGTTATCCTTGTTGTTTTTGTTTGGTCTTAAGTGGCTGGTTGTCTTCACGTATTCATATCACTGTATCTAGTATTTGGATTTTATGGAGTTTAATGGTTGGAAGCGCTTGTGTCACCGCGCATTGTCCACTTTGGCATTGGTTTGTTTTCACCACTAAGGGTCGTGGAGTAGGTTATTTTGTTCTTTCTCAGCCCTGTATTCACCTCAGCATTGTGGTTGTTTGACTGAAGAGACACGAGGGTTATACCATGTGTGTGTTAAGTATCATGACCAGGCCGAATTAGAGCCTCACTCCTCTAAAATAGCCTCTCATGTCACAGGTTTTCATCACCATGTCCACGAAGTAAGTTGTGGTATTCTCTATGTATGCATCGTTGGTCTCGGAAGTCTCACCATTGGAAGGAGTCAGCTCTAGATTTCCCTGTGTTGGCCACAGAGCAAACTCTTAACTCTTCAAGTTTGAGGGTTGTTAGAGGAGACCCTTGTGGTGTGTCAGGTTTACTATTGGTTATTATGGATGGTTTTGTATGGTCAACAAAATTGAGTACAGGCTCACCCAGTCGGTCATGTGACAATCATGTTGGTTTTGGTATCTAGTCACTGCCTATGTTATTATAATGGATAAACCCTAAATTGTTAATTGGACAGTTCAAAATACACAGTCACTCTCTTATGTTTGATAACCCAGTATTATCTTAATTGAGAAAGTCACAACCTCGCTTCATGTCGATGCGTGGGTATGTGTGGTTTCCACAACATGTTAGGTTGATTGTTGACTATTAAGTCAGTCCAAGTATTTGGCTCCGCATTGAATTGGTTGATTGGTTAATACACAGTCACTGTTTTTTTTCATGAAATATTTTTTGGATGCTAAAATCGGCATTGGTTACAATTGTTTAATGATGCTCGCGCATAATGCATTTGTATGTGTGGTGTTCCTACACCATGAATAAATGGTCATTATAACTATGAGTTTTTTTGGGGCCAAATGGTTATTGAAACCGGGATGATTGTAGCAATTCCATCCACTGTATGCATTATGGTTATTTGATTGTGTCATTAGGGATGAGCCCAAGTTTTACATCGCATGGTTGGTTTCAATTTGATTAATTTGAAGCAATATTGTATTAGATTAATAGCTCGGCACGATGGGTTGAGTTAATATTGCGACTGTGTGTTAAGAATTGTAAAATGGGAATGTTTCATCGCGGTGTTTTGGGTGGCTTCCCACTGTGTATGATATGGATAATTCCGGGTTGTGCACTCAGAGATAGTCACAGATTTTTAAGCACGACTTTGTTGCAATTCGATTATTTGTATTATGAAGTCGGGCATGTTGTTGCTACCTCGTTGTGTTGGATGGATAGCCTAGCATTTTGATTATTTAGCATCACGTTGAATTGGGGTTGTATAGCGACAGAATTACACTTGCATGATTGAATTATTTTGTGCATAGCATGTGTAGGAATGGTGGTTGCTTGTCTGCCTGTTTAAATGACGATCAAGGTTTTTGCAATTTAAATCTGGATTATTGGGTTGGTTGTCCACTATGTATGTTTAACGAATTTTAAATGATAGGCTCGATTGTAGTGACAGTATAACTTCATTTCTATTTTGAAACACAACTTTAGAGTGTATTTGATTATTGAATTAATGTGTAGGCAGTGGTTGATTTTGATGATTAACGGAGTGGAAATGGTTACTATTATACATTTGAGAATTTTTATAAGATGTAAATTGGATGAATAAGAGGAACAAAACTCCCTTAAATATTGTTGTAGAATGCATATTGTCTTGTTGATGGCACTGTGTTAGATATTTGACTATGAACAATGAACTAGTTAATACATAGTAATTGTTATTGGGTCACAATGATGGTTTTGTTGGTGTATCTCCTTTTAACAGAATGATTATATGGATTACTTGATTAATTTTTTGAATAGTACCCATTCTCATTCTCCACCATTATTTCACTTTCGGCTAATTACAACCCCATCGCCTTACCACATTCATTTTTCACTCCCTATTCTAAAAATTGATTACAATCAAGAAAAATTATGTGTTGAAGAAGTTGACAGTAGCAGTGTCTTGGTTGAATTACAGTGATGTTTTCTTTGGTTTTCATTTGATTGTTGTTGTCCTTGAGCAGTAACCACATTTTTTCCCTCCTCATCATATTGTGCTTCGCTTAATACAAACCCCTCGAATATCTTGGGACCATTTATTCACCCCCTGCTCATTGATAAATAGTAAAAAAAATTGTATGGATTGGATTGCATGAGTCTGATACATTGTTGAGCGAGATCTATTTCATATTTTTAAGATTTTTCATGTATGGTTATTTAAAAGACTATTTTCTAATCAATCATGCATGCAGGAATGAGTTTTTTCAGCTGAGGTAGCCATGGATGAGGAAATAAAGGAAGAGGTAATTTGAACAGAGGCCCAAGAAGGCCAAGGTTCTACATACATTTTGATGTTGATTCACAAGAGGTTGGCTAGTTTTTTCAGGTCGTATTTTTCAATTGGATTAGGAAAGGAGTGGTCCAAACCAGGCCTGAAAGGCCTCTTTTCTAGGTTCTGCAAGCCCCTGGTATTTGTGTTCCTCCTCGTGTCTCATTGCAACCCGAGGTTCCTGAAAATGATGGATGGCAAGAGATTGTCCACTCGACAGTCTCCCAACATCATGGCTAGCCTAATTTATCCCTACCTGCTCCTCCGCCTATTAACCCCATTGTCAAAGATTCCCCCCACTCATTGGTGCAGTCCTCTCATGCTAGCAAAAGGTTGAAAATCGAGGCCCACCATGCCCTTGAAAAAGGAAAATCCATTGTTTCCCCATCCTCACCCTCCAATGGCTCTGACAAATCTGTGTCTTCCCAGATGCATTTGATAGATGATTTTTCTCACGTGATCATCAAGGTTAGGCCTAAAGGATCAGCACAACCAAAGGATAATTCAGGAAAATCGAAGGGTGACAACAACAATCAAGGAAAGATTGCATCTCAGAGTGGGAAATATGTCTTTTGAATTTTATTTTATCTATTGTTGATGACAGTTGACTTCAGGAATTTTTTGACAACATGTTTGTTTTTGGATATATGAGTAATACGTTTTTTTGAAAATAATTTTAAATATCATGAGCTAAATTGTCAAATGTGAGTATAATGATGGGAGCCAGAAGGAGGTGTGTTTTTCTTAACTAACTAGTTATGTTACAATTGTTATGAGTTAAATGGAGTCATAAGGGGTCCCACCTACTAGTTATTATTTATTTATAACCCTTATTATGATTATTACTCCCCCCCTCCCCCCTTAACTAAAAAGTTGGTTGAATATTTAGTTAACTTAACTAATGAGGTAGCTCAACTACCTCAACCAATTCTGATTTGCTTAAAGGGAAAAGGAAAGGGAGGAACAAGAGGAGGATAGAAGCAGAAGCATACTAAGGTTTTCTCTTTGAGTTTATGTTGAGATAGTTCAGTTTTCATTCATTCATTTATTCATCACAAGCCTAATTCTCTTTTATGATAGAAGGGTGTTATTGTAGACAACAATATTCAGGGATGAATTAAATCATTCAGACACTTGTTTTTCAGAGGTGTTGATCTATTTTTGATAGTCTGTGTAGACTTGTGTGTTTGTGAATTAGTTTTCATGACTGACAAAGGCTACTGTGCAGAGTCGAGTGGGAAGCAATATGTGGCAAGATGATCCAACTTTTAGAGTTCAGTTTTGGTTTTCTGTCAGAGGTTGTTTTGTATGTTCCATTGGAGATGTCTAAGTTTGACTTTGGTCCAAAATTTATGTATGAGATTTTGTAAAGAAAATGACTCTTTGGTGAAAATTTATGTATGAGATTTTGTAAAGAAAATGACTCTTTGGTGAATTGGAATGAAATAAAGGATTTCTTTATGTCTCATATGTCTTGATTATCATCTTGGTGACTTTACTTCTATCTTTACATTTATTTCAATAATTAATATGTTCAGAAAATTGCATAAAAAGTAAATTTCCAGAAAGCTTTTTATTGATAAAAGACTAGCCTAAGCACTCGTAATTAATACTTGTGAGTTAGGATGTTATTTTTGTTGGATATAAACATAGGGTGAGATTCCCGTCTATTTTTCTTTAGCCAAGAAAAATATGAAAATGCTTGAGTAAAATCATTTCATATCTTTTCCTAAACATTTATTTGGCAACCATACTGGGGAGATCTTCAATATCTCTCTGGTTAATTTTTATACTCAGTTTTCTTCGATACATCTTTCTTTTTCTAATATTGATTCTTTGACTGTTTTATTTTTAATGACTGTGCCTGTTGCAAGGCAGCACAATCTTGAGCCCGGTCTCCAAGACCAAACCAACATTGCTTTGAACTTGTTTCATACTATTTTAGACACTGCCAATACCTGTGTTGAAATTAACCATTCTTGGGAAGCAATTGAACGAGATATTATTGCTCAAGAATGAATGGAAGCTAGATGTAGACAACCTAAAAATCAACAGTAACCTTTTGTTTCTTCCGTTTTGGCCTTTCTTTCATGTCCTTAGATTCTCATGCTTCTAGAAGAAGAAGAGGCCTGTCACCTGAAATCAATCCTATCGCTGAAATAGGAAGAATGAACATTGTGTTATTTGCCCAACAAAGTTCTCTAAGGAGAACTTTATCTGATTCATCCATATCGTCTTTCATTCCCTCATGTATCATCCACAAGATGATATCTAGTGGTGGATCTGGTGGCACTGGAAGTTCTTCATATTCTCATCCTTCATCGTCATCAGTGATTGGTAGCTTATATAGCCACCATATCCCTATTCAATCTACCACAAATCCCACCAAATTAATTAAAAGTTATGGGATTTTTCAGTTCGAAGAAGATGCCACAACAATACCATGGCATGTGTCCTCTCCTCTTAACCTAGCACCTGCTACTCGTACACTTCCAAAATTTAAAGAGAACCTTCCTAGGTTTTCAGGAAATAACACTTTTAGTACAAACGAATACCTGGTGGCATTTTCTAATGCTTGTCATAACATAGGGGCCAACGATAATGATACTTGCATGCACTTATTCATCAATTCCTTGGAAGGAAAGGTTGCGACCGACTTCTTTGAACTTCCTCCTAATATTTTGTCTACTTGGGAGGATTTAATCTATTGGTTCTGATCCACTTATGGGCAATCTAAAAGCCCAACTGAGAATTTAAGGGAGTATAATAATGTCACCTATAAGGATGGTGAGACCATCAAGTCCTTCAACTTGCATTTCACCAAGTTATACAATCAAATCCCCGAACTCATATGCCTGCAGAACCAAGCCGCTTTCATGCATTACTACAATGCATTGCCTTCCCCCTACCATCATAGGCTTGAGGAAAAATCCATTGATAATCTCAGTTCCGCTCTACATGCTTTTTCAGAGTATGAAGAACAACTTGAAAGAACTGGTCTTCCCCAAGGAGAATCGATTAGAAAGACAGACATCTCCACTCTCTTACAGCTAGTACAAGATATGAACAACCATATGATAGTGTTTGAGAGGAAGGGTATTGTCTTCTGTCTCACCCCTGGAGCTTCATCCTCTTCTGCACCCCCCTTTAGAAATCCAGTTGAAAACAATTTTCAGCCTAAAGCTATCCTTCCTTGGAGTTGGTGTAACTTTTGTGAGGAACACCACGAAGAAACCACATGTGAGGGAAAGAAGAGTGCCATAGATAATATATTTGGTAAAATACTAGAAGCTACTATCATTGTCCTATATTTTTCAAAGCCAGAAGACGTCATGGTCATCAACACTAGAAACAAAGATTATGCTCCCAAGGGAAAATTTGATCCTCTCCGCAACTCCTATAGCCCGAGCTCATCCTCAACTGCTGCCACTCCTCATGTTCCTAAGGTTCTTGAGAGACAAGGAACCACTCCCCCTCTCCCCTCTTCCAAATATAATATCTTGAATCAGTTGGCCAACAACAAAGAAGATGCAACCCTCCTAGACATGGTTGTCGTCCCTAACAACAGATGCATCTAAAACAATTCATGGAAGGAAAATCTTCCATTGTATCCAACCTCTCCGAAGAGGTAAGCGAAGAGGATTATTTTGTAAATAAAGTAGGTGTACATAAATTTAGATACCTTGTAAAAAAATCCCCCTTTTTATATTTCTCTAAAGATCATGTATAAGATTGCCCATTGTTGCCTCATTGATGGGGGTTCGGGCCCAATTGTGATGTCGAAGATTATTATGGAATATCTAGGCTTGTCTTGTACAAATGAAAATGCCAGAAGGATTCTCTTCTATAATAGTCTACAACAAACCATCGTAGGTGAGATTAAGGATGTAACCTTGGTTTTATGCACTCATCCTGAGATAAGGACAACCCTTAGCATTCAGGTAATTGATATAAATGTAAGAAATTACTCAATTATCTTGGGAAGGGATTGGCAATCCTTAATAGGTGGATACCTCTCACTCAATGGGACACATTTATCTGTTCCTTGAAATGGTAAGAACATTATAGTCCCTAGAGAGGGAAGAATTTCACCCTACATAGAGAGTGTTCCACAATCTAGTGTAAACTATATTGAAGAGGACCTAGGAGTGTACTCCATATTTGTTGAAGAGGATAATATTCCTTTGGAAATAATCGATTTAGAAGATGATATGTGGCATATGCACTTTTATGGTTCACGCTCTAATCAAGGAAATGGGGCTGGTATTATTTTGGTTTTCCCTACAAGAAAAATTCATAATTTGTCTTACAGGTTAGAGTTTGCTTGTACAAACAATGTCACTAAGTTCGAAGCTTTATTATTAGGCATTGAAAATGCTCTTAATATTGGTTGTGGTCACCTTTCATTTTTCGGAGACTCTAAGCTTGTTGTGAACTCGATACAAAAAATGTGTGCTCCTAGCAACAAGATGATGGAATGATACTCCCAAACTGTTTGGGCGCTTATATTGAACCTTTTATCCTTCAATATCACTCATGTTAAGAGGGATTTGAATTCGATGTTTTGTCGGTTAGCTATCTTTGCAGCTTCTCCTAATCAACAAATTTTACCTCACAGGCCTGACTGTTCTTTTCAATCTCTATACCGTCCATATATCCCTGAGAATGTAGAATCTTGGAGGGCCCTCTCTAACAATGAGAGAATTTGTGCTTTCATTCAAGATGAATATTTTAAGCCCGAGGAGATTATATCCATAGAAAAAAATAAATTTCTTGAGGGCTTGAATCCTCTTGAGAGTTTGTTTTCATGGAGTGATGTAGGAAATAAAGAAAAAGAAAAAGAAGAGGAGTTATGAAAGAACACAGTTGAAACCATCTCTATGAACATTAGGACACCTGGATCTTCAACGAATGTTAAAATAAATGTCCAATGTTCTGATAAAGAAGAGATGAGGTCTGTCGAGCCACTTGGTGGATTTCAAAATGTTTTTGCTTGGTCATATGAATATCTTTGTGGTTTTTATCCCAGCCTTATTAAACATACTATGAAATCAACTAGGAAAGAACAAGGACTTTTTAAATCTCCACTGAAAGAAACGTTTCAAAGGGAGTTGGAAATTTTCTTAAGGTCTAGGATTATTTTTATAGTCCACCCTGAACGAGTTCCAAATTGGGTACCTTCTTCAAAGACCACAGATCATATTAGAACCTGCATTCATATTTTCACCTTCAGTCACGCTATTATGGGAAATCTTTCTCCCCCCCTCAATATAGGAATAATTCTACAACAGGTTGTAGAGTTACAGTTGAAGCTCTTACTTGACGAAATTATGGGTTACAATAAAATCAAGGTAAAAGGGGAAAATGTTCACAAAACCACTTCTATTACTAATTGTGATACTATATCTTACTGATCTAGATGGATATTGGTGGCCACCCACCTTTTCCAATTGGATCAAAACAACTTTCTGGCAATTTTGGTAATTTACTATTTTTAGTAGTTTTCACTTTCGGAGCCGTTTTGAGGCCCTAAATGATGTTTTTTGGGAAAACTAGTTTGCAATATTATAGTCCCTTCATTGTTTCCCCTAAAACAAATCTCCTTGACGATACCTTTCCAATGGGCTATCATACACCTAAGATGAATATCATATGTAAACGTTACGATGCCGAGAAGTTGATGTACTAACTTACCCAAACGAGGCCCACATAACTTTTGGTGCTTCATCTCCTAGGGTTAGGTTTTTTTATGTCTAGGGTTTTTGGTATTCCTGTTTATTGTAAAAATTCCTTCAGAGCCTCATTGTAATCATCTTCTTGTGAATGAGTGCAACCATCACATTTCTTCTAAGAGATAAGCCACCACCATTCCAGCAAGCTTATTTCCATTGCATTTTACAGTTTCAGCTTATTTGCTTATTGAATAGAAAACCAATTTTATAGTATCTCTATTATTTTGTGTTAAGCACCTGTTAATAATCTATATTCATTTCATTCTTCTCATAAAATCTGGATCAATGGTATCAAAGTGGTCTTCTCCTTGTCGTCTTAATGCATGTCCTCAACAAGGTCAAAGTACAAAGAGTTGGGTCTCGAGCTTGTTTCTCTTGAGGACAAAAGATATTGCACGCCAAGTGACCTCTCATGGAAGGAAAAAATAAATACGACGGGACAAGAGATTCTTTTAAACTGTTTATTGAGGAATCCCTCTCACAATAGAGGAACAAGATGATGGATAGTTTCGTGCAAATCCTTTGGCAGCTACCAATAGATGACGCATCTTCTTCGAGCGGAGGCGCCGCCCCTTTCAAGGTACAAATAAACTTCAATATTCCTATATTTGAATGTCAAATAGACGCATATGCTGAGACAAGTGGTTGAATATACTAGAAGGGTATTTTTTTGTCCATTACTTTTCGAATAGAGAAAAGATTACTTTTGCACTCCTCAAAGTTGTTCCCCATGTCAAAGATTGGTGGGAAACTTTCTGTGAGCAAAAGGAAACAAAGGAATCCTCATTATTTACAGTCACGACCACATGGGAATCCTTCAGGAATGTTATTAGGGAACAATACTACCCTGCCAGAAGTTATGATGACTTGTATACAAAATGGACCACATTGCGGCAAGAAAGAGACTAAGCAGTGCCAGATTTCACAAATATCTTCCATACCTTGTGCACTAAGATGGGTATCAAATATTCAAAACGACATCTAGTGCTCAATTATTGTGGTGCTATGCATAGATACATCCATACCGAAATGGAATTCCTGGACATCTCATCCTTCGGCACAACCTACTGATATGTCGTCAAAATCGAACAGAAGCTCAAACAAAAGACGGGATAATTTGGGCCTGGGAACCCCTCACAAAAAAATCAAGGAAATGGAGGCCCCAAACCATAGAACAAAAGATAGAGAAAATAGGGGTAGTATCAGGACAACCAATACAAGCCGCAAGAAAAGAAGGACATCGAAAATACAAATAAAGATACTGGGAAGTGGTGCGACTTCCATAAGAGCCCTTGGCATAAAACTGCTAACTGGCGCTCAAAGAAGTCGCTGGTGGTCGAAGTGAAAGCCTCTGAATCATATGTGTATTTTGAATCTAAGTTAGAACTAGAAAGGGGAATATGGATCATTAATGTGGAACCAAGTGCCACCATTTCTACCACCAAGCTCCAGCCTGGTGAACCAGACGAGCCAAAAGAATGAGAGCACCTATTCCATTCACAGATGTGGGTAAAAGGCACCCCGCTGCACTTCATCATTAATAGTGGTAGTCAAAAGAACCTCATATCAGCAGAGGTCATCAAGCGGCTAGCCCTGCCAATAATGTCGCACCCACAACCCTACACCATTGGATGGATCCACCAAGGAAGCGATCTTCGCATCAGCCAATAATGTCGACTGTTGTACGACATCAAGCCCTTTAAAGACGAGGTATTGTGTGATGTTTCTCCTCTCAAATTTTGTGATGTTCTTTTGAGCCAACCTTATTTATGAAAACGTCATGTTGTATATGAGTCTAGGCCTTGTAGTGTTATTATTACTTTGAACATGAAATTGTACAGGATACCCGATGCAGTCCCACCTAGTGCTATTTCCTTGATCTATGCTAAGCAATCCAGGAAGGTCATCTCTCAGATTGAGAATTTTATATTCTTCGTGATTCGCTCTCAGAATGAGAGAAATATCATAGGCACATATAGGGTCTCTGTGGCTGACCTATCCACACAATAGAAGCAAGTAGATAAGTTCATGGAAGAATAATCGGATATCTTCTCCTCACCTATCAGGGTACCTATGCACTACCAAGTCAAGCACCCCATCGATATGAACCCTTCCGCACCACTGCCCAATGGGCCAGTCTATCGCCGCTCTATGTTAGAGAATGAGGAGATCAAGCGACAAATCCAAGAACTTCTCCATAAGGGGCACATCCATCCCATCTCATCACCTTGCGAGAGCCTAATTGTATTGGTATAGAAGAAAGATAGAACCTAATGACTCAACATTGATTACTGGGCTCTGAATAAAATCACAGTCATAAATTGGTACTCGATTCCCCGAATCGATGACCTCCTTGATCAAATCACGGGGGCCAAATACTTTAGTAATATTGATTTGAAGTCTGGCTACCACCAGGTCCCGATAGAATAGACAGATGCATGGAAGATCGCCTTCAATTCAAAGGAAGGCCTTTTTGAATGGTTGGTCATGCCCTTTGGTTTGAAAAATGCTCCAACCACTTTCATGAGGATGATGGACAATATCCTATGACCATTCACCAATAATTTTGTAGTGGTGTATCTGGATGAAATTCTAATTTACAGAAAGACTTGGGTCAAACAGTTGTCGCATATTCAACAGGTTTTGCACACCCTTCGGTAGCACAAGCTATACTCCAACTTGGTAAAATTATCCTTCGACATGGACAGGGTTCATTACCTGGGCTACGTTGTTGATTAACATGGCGTACATGTGGATCCAACCAAGATCTAATTCATCTGTGACTGGCCAACCCCAACCACACTCATTGAGCTTCATAGCTTCTTGGGCCTTGGCAATTTCTACCACAGGTTCGTGTTGGGATTCTCCCATATTGCATGGGCCCTCAGCCAAATAACCAGGGGTGGTGGTAAGGCAAAATTTGTGTGGGGCCAGTCCAAACAACAAGCGTTCGATGATTTGAAGCAACGCTTGTGCTAAGCCCCATTACTTTCACTACCAGATCTGCAACAACCCTTTAAGATCGAGAAATATGCTTCAGAATATGCTATGGGCATTGTTCTCACCTAGCAGGGCCACCCCATGGCCTATCATAGTGAGACACAATTAAATGTTGTCTGTAAGTACCCTACTTATGAAAATGAAATGTACTCCATTGTGAAACCCTACCGCCAGTGGAGACATTACATTCTTGGGAAGGAGACAGTCATCCACACTAATCATAAGCCACTACAACTCATGTAGACACAAGGAAAATTGCATAATGACAGCCATCGAAAGTGGTCCACATACTTGCAGCAATTCCACCTCAACATCCAGTATAAAACAGGAAGCACCAATCACGTCGTTGATTTCCTCAGGAGATCGCTAGTCACAGAAATTACCACGGTGCTAGATTCTTGCATCCATGAGATCTCTGGATGGCCCCAACTCTATGAGACAGACTCAGACTTCACCACCACTTCCCAAATGTTGGGGGCAAACATAGTTGTCGATAATTTCCATCTTTGGGATGGGTTGTTGTGTCATCTGGGCCATATATGTGTTCCATCAAGTGAGTGAGTGAAGCTGATCTGGGAAGCCCACTATAGTCGGTTGGCAGGACACTTCGGCATCAAAAATACAATGGCAATGCTACAAAAACATTTCTACTATTTGAAGCTTCGACAGGAGGTCAACAAGTATATTAGGTCCTTCACTGCCTGTGCTATTACCAAACTGACCACTAAGAAATAGGGCTTGTACACCCCTCTTCCTACTCCTGATAGGCCAGGGGAATCCATCTCAATGGACTACATGTCAGGCCTCTCATCCACCAAGTAGGGAAATGACTGTGTTTTTGTGGTTGTTGATCACTTTTCTAAGATGGCGATTTTGGTTTCCTGCAAGAAGATCATCGCAACATAGGCCACTGCCAAGCTCTTCTTTGAACGAGTCTGGGTACATTTTGGAATCCCAAAAACCATTGTCTCAGATCGAGATATTCGATTTCTCATCACATTCTGGTCAAGCCTCTGGTCACTGCTGGACACCAAGATCACCAAATCCATGGCCTTCCACCACCAGACAGATGGCCAAACCGAGGTCGTAAATCGAATGATTGTGCATATCCTTCGCATGTATAATTCAAATCACCCTCACACATGGGATGAGAGCCTTCCCTATGTCCAACATAGCTACAACTAAGCCCTTCATAGCTCAACCGGCCACAACCCCTTTCAGGTGGGGTTGGGATTCCAACCATTGGGTCCCATAGATGTTTCACTTCCCCTTGCAGTCACCTTGACTGACTCATCTCCTTCTCTAACTGAACATGACAAAGCCACCCAGTTCATTGAGTTGATCCAGCACATCGGCCAATAGGTTCAAGATATCCTACAGAAGTCCAATGACAAGTACAAACAATGCCATGATCAACATCGGGTGCCACATAAGTTTTAGGAGGGCGAAAAAGTTTGGTTGCATTTCCAAAAAGAACGCCTTACAGGACTCCATAGAAAGCTTCACCCACTCCCTTATGGGTCGTAAACCATCACCAAGGTCATTGGGGATAATTCTTTTGAGCTCAACATTCCTCCTTTCCTTGGTCTGCACCCAATGTTCAACGTGGATCTCCTTAGCCCTTGTTTCCCACCATTATTGGACAGCTCAGAAGTAGTAGAACAACTGACACCAAAAGAGATCAACCCTGAATGCATAAAATAGGAATCCAATGATCATATTGTGGACACACAGATCAAGGGCACTCGACAGAAAAGGACTTATCTTTATCGAGTCGTCAAAGCAGGGTAACTCCTGCACCAAGGCAAGTGGCTCACCCAGGGCCAAATTCAGTAGAAATTTCCTCATCTGATGGGGGACCTCAACACAATGGAGCCCATTGCTTCTTAAGGAGGGAGGATTGATCTAGGTGTATATCGGTGGCCACCCATGATCCAGAATTGGATCCAGAAGCCTAACAGGGTTTAAAAATGCTCAAAAATGAAAGTACTCAAAATGTGACGAAACTAGTGCCATTGCGTCCATCTCATCTTCTTGATTTCGGCGGTATATTTACTTCGTCAAACGGGCTCCGTATGAGCAAGATATCACGTTTTGTCTGAAAAGTCAAACAGGCAAAAAAAAAGGGGATAACTGTACAGTCCGTATAGTGCCACGTGGCATGATGACTGTACAATACGTATAGATGATGTGGAAATCCTGGGAGGTGACATGTGGCACCTCCAGGAGGTGACACATGGCAGGCTGATTTGGGCGTACGGACAGACAGTTGGGCCAATCTAAGGGTGACATGTGGCAGGCTGATTTGGGCGTACGGACAGACAGTTGGGACAATCTAAGGGTGACACGTGGCACAGATGACGTCAGCAGCTGATGTGGCAGGATGACAGGGCAGTACTTTAGTTGACATGGCAGGCGACGTGGACGAACCAACGATTGACACTTGGCATGTTTGGGTTGGTTGTTGGTGTGCCACATGGCCCAGTCATGGGCTGCCACGTGGCACCCTGTGGTTGGTTTACGTCTTTGTGTACAATTTTGTGGCGTGGATGGGAGTCGAACAACCGACCTCTTCCCGAGCATATGGACTGGCAAGTCCGGGCTAGCCAGCCCGCCCTCGCTTGGCTCTTAATAGGCATATGATAAAAGTTTTATTTGAGTTTGAATGAAGATTTGTTCGGCGGGGAAAAGGGTTGGGGCTTAGCCCCAGCCCTCGACACCTTTGCATTGACATATGACCACACGACAGGACCGGGAGCCAATGCACGCGGGTGTTTACAGATAGGGTCCAGCCCACGGATCCCGGGCGGATCCCATACGACCAGAGATACCCCAACCAAAAGGGCGTGCAGTTATGATATTGTTTGGCACGTGGACCTATGCCAACGTGCCACATGACCACAGAGTTCGGACTAGGGGCCAGCGCACAGCCCTTTGGGCTGGCGCTTGGCCACCTCAGAGCTATATGACCATGCAGTTAGGGGCGCGCGTTGGGTATAAGGGGCTTATGCCCATATTAAACCAAAAGTGGGTTATTTTGTAATGTTTTGGGATTTTCTTTTGATTATATGCCTGATATTATTGGATTTTCTCCATTTTTGGGAGATATTGGGCATTTTTGGAGCCCAAAGTTTGGGAGGAAGTTGGAGATGAGAAACCAACTTCAAATATATATAAAACATGCCTGTTTGGGGCCATGGAGGACAGTCAAAGGCAGTCGTAGCAAAGTTATGCTGAAGGGAAGCCAAGCCAAAGCCATTTTTATGCAGGGAAGCTATTGAGGAGCAGACGCTGTCGGGCCATTTTTGGGAGCTCTGGACGTCCGTTTTGCATGACATTTTCTTTGCAGGGTTCTTGAGATCTAGAAGAACATGACCAGATTAGTCTTGTAGCCATTTTTCACTGCAGCAATGTACTTTTTAGCTTTTGAACAGAAATAAAGAAGCCTCCCCCATAGAGACAAAGGCCCGGAGACGTAGGCAAAGTTGTGTCGAACTCTGTTATCAATCTGTGTGTTATGGTTTGTTGTTTATTACTTCATTTCAGATCTACATATGTGTATATGGATGTCATAATTCCTCTTCTTTCCTCATTCTTTCCTTAAGTTTTCTCAAATGGTTAATTAAAGCATGCAAAATTATAACTCAACCATAAGTCATTAAAAGATCCTACGGATCAAGTGGTATCAGAGTTAGTTGACATTTGGATTTGAGTTTTGCATGTTAACCAGGGAAAAGCTACAGCATGGTGAAGGTGAGCTTGTTGCAGAGAATCCATTAATTGGATTGAGAAAGAGAGCTTCTCACAGCGAGAAGATGGCATCGAAAGAAGGGATTTCTCAAGATGAGAAAGAATTCCAAAAAACATTCCTTGCTATGTCGGAGATGGTGAAAGTTTTGTACGAATATTACTTGGAACAAAAGAGACCAGTTTTGGGTGAATCTTCAAAGGGAAAAACTGAAGAGGAAGAGGACCATCCTCAAATTCCTCCTTCACCTCCATCAACACCTCCTTCTTCTCCTTCTTCTTCAAGTTCAAGTTCTAAATCTAGCGGAAAGAAAAATGTTTATAAGCATAAAAGTGAAATGCCATTGTTAAAACTTGATGTAAAATTTGAGTTGCCCATATATGATGGTGAAGTAAATGCAGAAAAACTTGACAATTGGATCAGGCAGATGGAGCTATACTGCAGTGTGCAACAGATCAAAGATGAGGCCACACAAATTAAGTTGGCATCTTTGAGGCTTGCAGGTACAGCTCTCATCTGGTGGCAAAGCAAGCTGCAAAAAGGAACACAACATGTGGGTAATGTATTTCCATCATGGAAGAGTTTTATTTCTGCACTTAGGAAACAATTCTATCCTTTGGGTTATAAAGAAAAAACATTAATTGAATGGCAATCT
>ML776761.1:1105357-1118611 GCA_009831015.1 Picea engelmannii | reverse complement strand
ATAACAAAGCAGAGCACAATCAAATTTCCAATTTCATCTAAGTATGTGGATGAAGTAACATGTGATGTAGTGTCGTTAAAAGAATGTGGAATGGTCTTAGGTAGTCCATACTTATATGATTGTAAGGCAATCTTCTACAGGATGAAGAATCAATATCAATTCACTAAAGCAGGTCAAGATTATGTGGTTCATGCTCATCATGTTAAAGAAAATAAAACACTTTAAACAATGGAATAATTAAAGAAGGCAGTGCAAGGAAAAGGCATGGCAAGAATGAAAATGTAGTGACAAGGAAGGAAGGAAAGCCCTCTTGCAAGCATTGCAAGAAAGAGGGACATGATGAGGACAAATGTTGGCAGTTGCATCCTGAGAAGAGGCCAAAGTGGTTCAAATAAAAGAAGGGAACGCAAACAGTGGCAACGACATCAAAACCCACAGACTTGGGATCAGATTCAGGTGATGAATCAAAGATTTCATTGGTTGGCATGACAGGTAAATTTGGTGAAGACATTGATTGTAGAAGCAAGTTGTTTCATATAAGGGTAATCATGCGACACACTAAGATAGACACATTAATCGACAGTGGATCTCAATCTAATCTAATCTCAGAAGAATTGGTTAAGCAATTGGGATTAAAAACACAAACTCATCATAAGCCTTACACACTTAAATGGATAAGCAATCATCATCATATGCACATAACAAAGCAGTACACAATCAAATTTGCAATTTCATCTAAGTATGTGGATGAAGTAACATGTGATGTAGTGTCGTTAAGAGAATGTGGAATGGTCTTAGGTAGTCCATACTTATATGATTGTAAGGCAATCTTCTAAAGGATGAAGAATCAATATCAATTCACTAAAGCAGGTCAAGATTATGTGGTTCATTCTCATCATGTTAAAGCAAATAAAACACTTCAAACAATGGAATAATTAAAGAAGGCAGTGCAAGCAAGCAACAAACCAATAATTGTTTCAAATGAAGTAATTGATCTTAAGCAAGAACAAGACATGGTTGTTGAATGGAAAATCAATCATAAGTTGCTTCAAGATAAGCTCATGTCATGCAAATATTTCAAGTATATCAACTCATTTACAGTCGTATTTTTGATGTTTTCATTAGCAATGTTTTCTACATGGATGATAGTGGCTTCAGTAAGATGTAACAGAGTTCAAATGGCTAACAATATACTATTAGTTGTCATGATTGTGTTACAGTTGATCTTGATGAGACAGGTGCAAAAGACAGAGTTCAGAGACAACGGACAAGTCGGGTGGCCTATCCCGATCGTGTTGACTGGTCAATAACCTTTTGGGGACCAAAAGGTCTTTTTGTGGGGAGGTGTGATCCAGAATTGGATCCAGAAGCCTAACAGGGTTTAAAAATGCTCAAAACTGAAAGTGCTCGGAATGCGACGAAACTAGCGCCATTACGTCTGTCTCGTCTTCCTGATTCCGGTGGTATATTTACTTCGTCAAATGGGCTCCATATGAGAAAGATATCGCGTTCTGTTCGAAAAGTCAAACAGGCAAAAAAAAGGGGGATGACTGTACATTCCGTACAGTGCCACGTGGCATGATGACTGTACAGGTCGTACGGCCATACAGTTGATGTGGAAACCTCGGGAGCCAACACATGGCAGCTCCAGGAGGTGACACATGGCAGGCTGATTTGGGCGTACAGACAAACAGTTGGGCCAATCTAAGGGTGACATGTGGCACGGATGACGTCAGCAACTGACATGGCAGGTTGACAGGGAAGTACGGTAGTTGATGTGGCAGGCGACATGGAAAAACTAACGATTGACACTTGGCATGTTTGGGTTGGTTTTTGGTGTGCCACGTGGCCCAGTCATGGGCTGCCACGTGGCACCCTGTGGTTGGTTTATGTCTTTGTGTAAAATTATGTGGCATGGACAGAAGTCGAACACCCGACCTCTTCCCGAGCATATGGATTGGCAGGGTCGGGCTAGCCAGCCTGCCCTCGCTTGGTTCTTAACAGGCATATGATAAAAGTTTTATTTGAGTTTGAATGAAGCTTTGTTCGACGGGGAAAAGGGTCGGGGCTTAGCCCCAGCCCTCGACACCTTTGCATTGACATATGACCACACGACAGGATCGTGAGCCAACGTGCACGGGTGTTTACAGATAGAGTCCAACCCACATATCCTGGGCGGATCCCATATGACCAGAGCTACCCCAACCAAAAGGGCATGCAGTTATGATATTGTTTGGCCCGTGGACCTATGCCAACGTGCCACATGACCACAGAGTTCGGACTAGGGGCCAGCGCACAGCCCTTTGGGCTGGTGCTTGGCCACCTCCGAGCTATATGACCATGCAGTTAGGGGCACGCGCTGGGTATAAGGGGCTTATGCCCATATTAAATCAAAAGTGGGTTATTTTGTAATGTTTTGGCATTTCCTTTTGATTATATGCCTGATATTATTAGATTTTCTCCATTTTTGGGAGATATTGGGCATTTTTGCAGCCCAAATTTTGGGAGGAAGTTGGAGATGAGAAACCAACTTCAAATCTATATAAACCAGGCATGTTTGAGGCCATGGATGATATTCAAAGGAAGTCAAAGAAGATTTATGTTGATGGGAAGCCAAGCCAAAGCCATTTTTATGCAGGGAAGCTATTGAGGAGCAGATGTTGTCGGGCCATTTCTGGGAGCTCTGGATGTCCGTTTTGCATGCCATTTTCTTTGCAGGGTTCTTGACATCTGGAAGAACATGACCAGATTAGTCTTGTATCCATTTGGCACTACAGCGATGTACTTTTGAGCTTTTGAACAGAAATAAAGAAGCCTCCCCCAGAGAGACAAAGCCTTGGAGACATAGGCAAAGTTGTGTCGAACTCCGTTATCAATCTGTGTGTTATGGTTTGTTGTTTATTACTTCATTTCAGATATGCATATGTGTATATGGTTGTCATAATTCCTCTTCTTTCCTCATTCTTTCCTTAAGTTTTCTCAAATGGTTAATTAACGCATGCACAATTATAACTCAACCATAAGTCATTAAAAGATCCTACGTATCAACCCACCTTTTCCAACTGGCTCAAAACAACTTTCTGGCAATTTTGGTAATTTACTATTTTTAGCAGGTTTCACTTCCAAAGTCGTTTTGAGGCCCTAAACGATGTTTTTTTGGGAAAACAGGTTTGAAATATACAAGTTCCTTTATTGTTTCCCCTAAAATGAATCTCCTCGATGATACCTTTCCAACGGGCTATCATATGCCTAAAACGAAGATCGTATGCAAACGTTACGACCTCGGGAAGTTGATGTACTAACTTACCCAGACGGGGCCCACATGACTTTTCGCGTTTTATTTCCTAGGGTTAGGTTTTTACATGTCTAGGGTTTTTGGAATTCCTATTTATTGTAAAAAGTCCTTCAGAACCTCATTGTAATCATATTCTTGTGAATGAGCGCATCCGTCACATCTCTTCTCAGAGATAAGTTGCCACCATTCCAGCAAGCTTGTTTCCGCTGCATTTTACAATTTCAGCTTATTTCCTTATTGAATAGAAAACCAATTTTATTGTATCTCTATTATTTTGTTTTAATCACCTGTTAATAATATGTAGTCATTTTGTTCTACTCATAAAATCTAGATCACTTACAAATTCCCACTTTCTGGCTTACTTGATGCAAGTACCGCTTTTAAAAGGCCTATACACACAACTTTCGATGAATTCGTTAGTCTCCATATTTATCTTGATGATTTAATCATGTGCGTTAAGGGGCTGATAATTACATCAAAATTCCAAGTGTTGGGTCCTTTCCAAATTGCTTTTGTCTTGGACACTAACTCTTACATTTTGAAGGATTTACATAAGCAATTGTTTTCCTACAGCACTGACAGTCCTCGCTTGAAATATTGCGAGGGACCAACATGAAAAGTTCTAACGCTAATTGGAGTTTTTTTATATTAGTACCTTAGCTCTGCTTTCATTTCTGTGCTATTTTATTTTCTTCTTTACAGTAGTTTGATTTCTGCTTTTTGTTTCAAAACTTTTCTTGTCACTTCTTCATTTTTGTCTTTTATTGCTCCTGTTTTAATTTATGCATTTTTACTTTTGTCGTGATTTTGTTTTCTATCATCATTTAGTTAATTTGGTCAATATAGAACGTTGAATCGTTTCTTCCACAGTGACACTCCTAAAAAGCATTGTTAGTCAATAAAAATCAAGCTTACACAACTGTTATGATGTCTCCTCTGAAGGAACCTTGAAATTGTTATATATTTCCACTATTGTCTTGTAAAGAATTGGTGATCTCCCGCTTCTTCTTTCCATTTCTTCATCCATTGAGATTTTAGGAGCAAGTCCAATTTTTTTTTCCTTATAGTGAGAGTAGATCCTGGTTGAATGATTATGCATACAATGGTAAAAAAAACCCCATACTTAACATTTTTCATGAATTATTCCCAAATTCTCAGTCATATTTCCATTAAATCCACTCACTTCCCCCTGTTGCATAATCTTCCTAGTTATATCTTCTTGACCTGTTGTTCTTGGTCTGCGAAACCATGAGTTATGAGTTCTAAATCTGTTGAAAATAAATTTCCCTATGGAGTCGCTAGTTTTTTTACGATTAAAATCACAACGGATTTTTTGCCCGCAAAGTGTTGCTAAATCCTATTATTATTAAAACTAAATAATACTAGTAGGTGGGACCCCCTTGTAGATTGGAGATCAGGTCTAGTGATTAGTTCATGTCATGCTATTGTTCGACACTGCTTACATGGTGATATAATCTTTTTTTATTGGCGATGGATAAGACATGTTATGTGGTTTTTATGCTGCTCTAGGTTCAAGATTTATTTCACAATGGCCTATGTTATCCTTGTTATCACTGCTATATGTTATTGGATCTATTACTAAGAGACCTGCACAATAAACATGTTAGCAATGACATACACAAGCAAATGGAAAAAAGAAAAAGGCAATATAAAAGGAAAAAGAAGAAACCAAACCATGTTATATACTATACTACATGCATCGATTTTTAATGAGTTGTTGTTATCCTAGCTATTAAGTTAATAGCTATGAGATTTTTTTGAGTTATATAGTTGATATGCATGGTGATTATAATGTGGATCGTGCTATTGGTGATGATTTGATACATAGTTTATTGGATTATATAGTTGATATGTAATATGTTCAAGTTGGCGATGGAAGGTATGATGTGGGTGACACATTTGACAAGTAATAGATGCAGATTCCAACACATGGTTTAAATTAACGGTGTTAATGAAAAGCTTGTTGGCATGTACTAAGGATTTAATGAACTCTGGGTGGAGGGGACGTGCATTTATTGCACGTCTCCCTTACTCCTTCTGTTGGACACCACCCTAGTCGGGCTATTGTTCAACCTAGTTGTTGTGGTTATGCTCTGATTTCTTAGTAGAGAGGAACCGCTTAGCCAACTCGCATTTTAAGGTGTTTGATTACAGGTATGTATTTTTTTGGGGCCATTCATGAGTCTTCTCTAGTTATGAAATAGATATTGACTCAAGTGTATTGGTTTGTGCTTTCTTTAAGTATTGCAACTATGTAAAATTGTGATTTTGGAATGAAGTGTTGATGGTTTTTTCTGCAATAATGTTGAAGTCATAGTGTTATTGGTCATCCTGGGTGCTAGCAGCCATAAGGGCTTTTTGTTATCCTTGTTGGTTTAGTTGGAGGGTTTTTGTTTGGTCTTTAGTGGCTAGCTATCTTCACACATTTTTATCATTATATCGAATCTTTGGCTTTTATGGGGTTTAATGGTTGGAAGCGCTTGTGTCACCGTGCATTGTCCACTTGGGAATTGGTTTGTTTTCACCACTAAGGGTCGTGCAGTGGGTTATTTTGTTCTTTATCGGCCATGTCTTCACCTCAGAGTTGTGGTTGTTTGACTAAATAGCCACGAGGGTTATACCCTACGTGTGTTAAGTATCATGACCAGGCCGAATTAGAGCCTCACTCCTCTAATATAGCCTCTCTTGTCACATGTTTTTGTCACCATTTCCATGAAGTAAGTTGTGGTATTATTTGTGTATGCGTCATTTTTCTCGGAGGTATCACCATTGAAAGGAGTCAGTTGTATATTTCCCTGTGTTGGCCACAGAGAAAACCCTTAAATCCTCAAGTTTGAGGGTTGTTAGATGAGACCCTTGTGGCGTGTTGGGTTTACTATTGGTTATTATGGATGGTTTTGTATTGTCGAAAAATTTGAGTATAGGATCACCCAATTGGTTATGTGACAATCGTGTTGGTTTTGGTATCTAGTCACTGATTGTGTTATTACAATTGATAAACCATGCATTGTTAGTTGAACAGTTCAAAATACACAGTCGCTCTCTTGTGTTTGATAACCCAGTATTGTCTTAATTGAGAAAGTCACAACCTCACTTCATGTCAATGTGTGGGTATGCATGGTTTCCACTGCATGTTAGGTCGGTTATTGAATATTACGACTGTCCAAGTATTTGGTTCAGCATTGAATTGGTTGATTTGTTGATACACAGTCACTGTATTTTTGCAATAAATATTGTTTGGATGCTAAAATCGTCATTGGTTACAATTGTTTAATGATGCTCATGCATAATGAATTTGTATATGTGGTGTTCCTACACCACGAATAAATGGTCATTATAACTATTAGTTGTTTTGGGGCCAAACGGTTATTGCAATCGGGATGACTGTAGAAATTCCATCCACGGTATGTGTTATGGTTAT
Source organism: Picea engelmannii (assembly GCA_009831015.1). NCBI lineage: Eukaryota > Viridiplantae > Streptophyta > Pinopsida > Pinales > Pinaceae > Picea > Picea engelmannii. The sequence continues at coordinate 1,111,874 of ML776761.1, read as the reverse complement.
TTGATTACATCATTAGGGATGAGCCTAAGTTTTACACCGCACGGTTGGTAGCAGTTTGATTAATTTGAAGCAATATTGTATTAGATTGATAGCTCGGCACGATGGGTTGAGTCAATACTATGATCGTGTGTTTAAAATTGTAAAATGGAAATGTTGCATTGTGGTGTTTTGGGTGATGACCACTATGTATGATATGGATAATTTCAACTTGTGCACTCAAAGATAATCACATATTTTTAAGAACGACTTTGTTGTAATTCAATTATTTGTATTATGAAGTCAGACATGTTGTTGCTACCTCGTTGTGTTGGATGGATAGCCCAACATTTTGATTATTTAGAGTCACGTTGAATTGGTCTTGTACAATGACAGAATTACTCTTGCATGATTGAATTATTTTGTGCATACCATGTGTCACAATGGTGGTTGATTGTCCGCCTGTTTAAATGATGATCAGGGTTTTTGCCTTTTAAATTTGGATTATTGGGTTGGTTGTCCACTATGTACATTTAACAAATTTTAAATGACAGGCCCAATTATAGTGACAGTATAACTTCATTGCTATTTTGAAACATGACTTTAGAGTGTATTTGATTATTGAATTAATGTGTAGGAAGTGGTTTATTTTGATGATTAATGGAGTGGAAATGGTTACTATTATACATTTGAGAATTGTTATAAGATGTAATTTGGATGAATAAGAGGAACATAACTCCCTTACAAATTTTTGTGGAATGCATATTGTCTTGTTGATGGCAATGTGTTAGATATTTGACTATGAACATTGAACTAGTTAATACACAGTAATTGTTATTGGGTCACAATGATCGTTTTGTTGGTGTATCTCGTTTTAACAGAATAATTATATGGATTACTTGATTAATTTTGTGAATAGTAATCGCTCTCATTCCCAACCATTATTTCACTTTCCTGTAATTACAACCCCATTGCCTTCCCACATTCATTTTTCACTCCTTGTTCTAAAAATTGATTATAGTCAAGAAAATTTTTGTGTTGAAGCAATTGGCAATAACAATGTCTTGGTTGAATTACAGTGATGTTTTCTTTGGTTTGCAGTTGATTGTTGTTGTCCTTGAGTAGTAACTGCATTTTTCCCTCCTCGTCATATCATGTTTCACTCAATACAAAACCCTCACATATCCCAAGACCCTTTATTCACCCCCTACTCATTGATAAACAATAAAACAATTTGTATGGATTGGATTGCATGAGTCTGATACACTGTTGAGCCAAATCTATTTCAGATTTTTAAGATTTGCCATGCATGGTTATTTAAAATACTATTTTCTAATCAATCATGCATGCAGGAATGAGTTTTTTCAGCCGAGGTATCCATGGCTGAGGAAACGGAGGAAGAGGTAATTGGAACAGAGGCCCAAGAAGCCCAAGATTCTGCATACATTTTGATGTTGATTCACAAGATCTTGGCCAGTTGTTTAAGGCTAGATTTTTCAATTGGATTAGGAAAAAAGTGGTCCAAACCAATCTTGAAAGGCCTCCTTTCCAAGTTCCGCAAGCCTCTAGTATCCCTGTGCCTCTTCATGTCTCATTGCAACCCGAGGTTCCTGAAAATTATGGATGGAAAGAGATTGTCCACCCGATAGTCTCCCAACATCATGGCTGGCCTAATTTATCTCCACCTACTCCTTCGCCTATTAACCTCATTGTCCAAGCTCCCCCCACTCACTGTTGCAGTCCTCTCATGCTAGAAAAAGGTTGAAAACTGAGGCCCACCATGCCCTTGACAAAGGAAAATCCATTGTTGCCCCATCCTCACCCTCTAATGGCTCTGACAAATCCATGTCTTCCCGAATGGATTTGAGAGACGATTGTTCCCACCTCATCATCGATATTAGTCCTAAAGGATCAACACAGCCAAAGGAAAATTCAGGAAAATTGAAGGATGACAACAACAATCAAGGAAAGATTTCATCTCAGAGTGGGAAATATAGCTTTTAAGTTTTATTTTATCTATTGTTGATGACAGTTGACTTCAAGAATTTTTGGGCAGCATGTTTATTTTTGGATATATGAGTAATATGTTTTTTTGAAAATAATTTCAAATATCATGAGCTAAATTGTCAAATGTGAGTATAATGATGGGAGCCACAAGGAGGTGTGCTTTTTTTAACTAACTAGTTATTCTATGATTGTTATGAGCTAAAGGGAGTCACAAGTGGTCCCACCTACTAGTTATTATTTATTTATAACCCTTATTATGATTATTACTCCCCTCCCCCCCTTAAGTAAAAAGTTGGTTGAATCTTTAGTTAACTTAACTAATGAGGTAGTTCAAATACCTCAACCAATTCTAATTTTCTTAAAGGCAAAAGGAAAGGGAGGAACAAGAGGAGGATAGAAGCATAAGCATACTAAGGTTTTCTCTTTGAGATTATGTTGAGATAGTTCAGTTTTCATTCATTCATCACAAGCCTAATTCTCCTTTATGATAGCAGGGTCTTATTGTAGACAACAATATTCAGGGTTGAATTACATCATTCAGACACTTTTTTTTCAGAGGTGTTCATATATCTTTGATAGTCTATGTAGACTTGTTTGTTTGTGAATTAGTTTTCATGACTGACAAAGGCTATTTTGCAGAGTCGAGTGGGCAGCAATCTGTGGAAAGTTGATCCATCTTTTAGAGTTCAGTTTTGGTTTTTTGTCAGAGTTCCTTTTGTATGTTCCATTGAGGATGTCTAAGTTTGACTTTGGTCCAAAATTTTTGTATGAGATTTTGTAAAGAAAATGACTCTTTGGTGAATTGGAATGAAATAAAGGATTTATTTATGTCTGATATCTCTTGATTATCATCTTGGTGACTTTACTTCTATCTTTACATTTATTTCAGAAATTAATATGTTCAAAAAATTGCATAAAAAGTAAATTTCCAACAAGCTTTTTATTGATAAAAGACTAGCTTAAGCACTCGTAATTGATACTTGTGAGTTAGGATGTTATTTTTGTTGGCTATAAACATAGGGTGATATTCCCGTCTATTTTTCTTTATCCAAGAAAAATCTGAAAATGCTTGAGCAAGATCATTTCATATCTTTTCCTCAAAAATAATCTCTTCCTCTTTTATGCTCTCAAAATACAACTCTTAGGTTCTCTTCCCAACTATGGAACAAACACGATGATAAATAATGGAACCCATTCTCCTCTTAGCAGCCTAATATTTAACATAACCTGATAGCCATCTAGGGGTAGGGTTTGACTTCCTTAACCCTAAATTAGTGATAAGTTTTGAACCTTCTATAACCTCATAAAAAATATACATGTCGATAGTATCGTATATTTGCGTAAGGGGGAGATGATGTGGCATCCACTCATACCATGGTGATCAACACGGTCGATCAACTTGCGGAAGACATAACTTTCACATATGAGCATCATTGAGGAATTGTTTGCACCATTGGATATCGAAGTGTAGAACATCATCGAGGGCGTGTGAATTAGTTTTGAGCATCTTAAACCCTAAAAATGTTGTTCAGTGCCTCAAAATGGCTCTGGAAGATTCTAAGCCATAATTTTCCAAATTGGGACATGACACTAAAATGGCCCTACAAGATGATTCATCCAATTGTGTTCACTCTTAAATCATCGAGATAGATGGAGAATAATATAATGATCCAATATAGATCATATGTCCCCATTTAGGGAGGGTTTTGGTTCCCAAAATATTTACTAAATTAGATGAGGAAATTTTTACTCTAACTTCTCCCTGGAGTACCACTTTTCTTTACTTGAAAGTTGTCCTTTCAACACAAACATACCAAAGGTCGTGATGTCGATGTATTGTACTTCTAGACTCCTTCAAAATTGTGTCCTCTCCCAACTATGCTTGATCATCTAGTTCTAAGTCCCTTATGGAAGGTAGGACCTACTCCTCCTCCTGATCCAACATGGAAGGCTCGTAGACTTTGAAACTCTCGAGATTCACTACTGAGTAAATTCACGATATGGGGGTAGATTGAGTCTGTAAGCACTATCTCCCACCTTCTCCAATATATTGAAAGTTCCATACTACAGAGCCTTGATATTCTTACTACAACCCTATAGTCTTTCCTTGCTCAACTATAACCAAACTTTGTACCTGACTTTGAATAATTTCTCAGTTATGTGTTGATCATGTCTAGTCTTGTATTTTTCCTGTGACTTATTCAATGTCTCCTATACCCGCAAATGGATTTTCCTAATATTCTCAACAAATTTTTCTTCTCTCAATGCATCTCATGTTGTTCGTATACAACATCCAATAGTGAAGGTGGAAAATATCCAAAGAAAGTTTGAAAAGGTGACTTACAAGTAGAAGTGTGGAATTCTCTATTATAAGAGTATTGCATGTAGATCATATTTTATTTCTAGGTCTTTGGATGCATTTGATTGCAACCCCTCAAGCTATGCACCAAAGTCATGTTGACTACTTCTGTATGCCCATATGTCTCTAGATGGAATGGTGTATATCTCTTCAACATAGTGTCCATATTCTTCCAAAATGTAGTCCCAAATGTATTGACAAATATGGTATCCCTGTCTAAGATGATTCTCCTTGGTATACCAAAGTGCACTCAGACCTGTTCAAAAAACATGTTTGATGCATCTTGTCCTTTGACATTCTTTTTACAAGTCATGATAATGCACATCTTGTTAAACTTGTCAACTACCAAAAATAGATAGTCATGTCCCTTCTTGATTCTCTATAAACCTCCCACAAAATCCATGGAAATTCTTTCCCAAGTTTGAGAGGTTATAGGTAAGGGATGGTATAGACCTTTCTTCCTATAACTAGGCATGCTAGTACAACACCGTATACATCCTATAATATATTTCTCTACATATTATTACATCATGGGCCAGTACACATACCTCTATAAGTTGGAAACTGTCGTACCAATACAAAAATTTCGTGCAACCTTGGAGGTTTGATCCTCTTTAATAAGATGCATTCATTCACCTTTAGGGACATATATTTTGTCGAGCTTGTATAGTAACCCATTTTGGAAATGATAGTCATGTTTCTTATCACTTTATTCTATTTGAATTTGGCCATGTAGTTGTTGAAACACCTCCTTGAACTCCTCATATTTTGTGTATGCTTGTATATATGCATCATGGGTAAAAGGTGTTGATATTATGGTAGCTACAGGAGGTATTAACCTCCATATGTAACCTTTGACTAGAATAGAATATTTCGGAAGCAAGAGAAACCCTAAACATATGTGTTGTAGAGTACCCTCTTTACAGTTCAGAGCTTACTCGCGCTCTGAAACAATTTGTACACTCTTTTAATAATAAACACAAGCCAATTAACCACATGCATTTAAAGACAATTAAACACATTTAAATTCCAGAGTAAAAACATATAATTTTACTGCTATGCTTAACAATCCATAGCATTTAACAATAATTTCATTTACACAGAGGAAAACATGATCCATAAACAACACGGTCATACACCACATGATCAAGCATAATTCAAATACTTATCTGTTAACAGCTGTAGAAATCACCAACCAAGTGCAGGCCTTCCACGAACCTCCTAGCCTTAGACCACACTGTTCTTCAGCTCAACAGTGGGTCACCCCCTAGTTGGGACCGAGCTCCACCCCAAGGCAAGGAATCCTAGGCTAGGCTGAGGTTACAGGGAAGACATCACAGAAATATCTGGAAGGATTCTTCCCAGAGATGCCATCTTATGCCCACTACTACCAGACCCTCATTCCCCACATGAATGTTCCTCCCGGGAGTATACACCTTCACACGCACATTCCATCGGTGCTAACCTCCCCTTCTGGGTCTCGGCAACAGGCTGGATCAGGAAGTCTCAGAGCCCGTAGCTGGTGCTGGACACTCTCTGGAAGAAAACACTTCCCAGTAAACTCTTTCACCTGGAAAGAGTTGCTCGCAGGCCTGGAAACCTGCCTCTTCAAACCACAATCACCTCCCTCACCTGGAGAGAGGTTACACACAGGCTAAGCACAAATTCAAACTGGCCAGTAAGCCATGTGCAGTCTAGCACTGCGTGGCCACAACATCCAACTAGGAAAACAGACACGGGCCTCCCAAATAGGCTCAGCAATCCCGAAATAGACTCACGGTTTCAGTTTCAGGATTTAACAAGGTGTACATAGATTCCACTCACAGGATTGACGATTCAAAACAGAATGTACGGGCTATCTCAGAATGACACAGGCTTCTGGTTCAAGGGGTGTACGGTTCAGAAAATGCATGAGGATATCTTTGCAAAGGTTCGACCCATTCACGCTCAGACAGTCCGCTAGAATTGAGAAGGAACCTACGCAGCAGTTGACATGAATGGGAGCGGAACCTCCAACACGGCTTGCTTCGATAGTTTTAACTGCATGCACATGGGTTGACACTTGTCACCCATGAAGCTCGTTCCTTCACATTTGGAAGTCACTCATCCTTCCAAAGAACTTAGGGTAAAATAATATGCACATGGCTCTTTTTGGAAATAATATTAAAATATTAT
>ML776761.1:1082860-1105224 GCA_009831015.1 Picea engelmannii | reverse complement strand
GACGCTCAGTCCCCCATCACTCTTTCATCGTGGTCGGTCTGCACCTGGCAGTGTTTATATTTTATTGAAGTGTTGCATACATACAGATACAAAATCCAGGCCCTTGGCCTTCAACCCTTAGGCTCTCTAGCCTAATCAGACACATAAGCCTACTGGCTTATACAAAACTTGGCTCACCAGCCTATAACACATATTTACAATCTCTTTCAATTCATATTTTACATCGGGGTTCGGCCTTGGGGACACTACAATCCCCCTCCCCTTATTTTTGCACTGTCCTCAGTGCAACTTACACTGTCTCTGTAAGCCTTTCAAAATCTTCAAAAAGGTGCGGGTACTCTGCCCGCATAACATCTGCATGCTCCCATGTCGCATCCTCAGGACCATACCAGGTCCACTGGACCTTTACAAGCTCTATAGCTCGATTCCGGAGCTGTTTGTTTTTCCTGTCCAATATGTGCACATGATGCACTTGCAGGACACCTTCTGGTTCCACCTGAATCAGATTCCAATCGATAACATGATTAGCATCAGGTACATATTTCTTAAGCATTGAAACATGAAATACATTATGTACAGTCATAGATGCAGGTAATGCAAGCATGTATGCAACCGGCCCAATCCTTTCTAGGATCTCAAATGGCCCACAAAATCTTGTTGCCAACTTGGCGCAACTTCACAATTTCAGGGAACTCCTATTAGTTTTCACTTTCAGGAAAACATGGTCACCCACTTTGAATTCTCTATGGGTTCTGTTACTATCAGCGTAACTTTTCTTCCTATCCTGGGCATCTTTCAGATTCTGTTTGATTTTTATCATCTGATCTTCCATTTCTTTGCGTAGTTCGGGTCCTACTACTACCCTGCCAGCTGGATTATCCCAGCTCACTGGAGTGTTGCACATTCTACCATACAGTGCTTCAAATGGGCTCATCTTTAGTGATGCATGATGCCCATTGTTGTAGGCGAATTCTACCAAATGCAGGTAGTCTTCCCACCTTGATGGTTTATCCATCACATACATTCTCAGCATGTCTTCAATTACTCTGTTCACTCTCTCTGTCTGTCCATCAGACTCGGGATGATATGCTGTGCTAAATTTCAGATTCGTTCCGAATCCTTTGAACAGTCCCTTCCATAAATTCGAAGTGAATTTTGGGTCTCTATCAGACACAATTGTCTTAGGAATTCCATGCAAGCGTGCAACTTCTTTTAAAAAGATATCAGCAACATTTGCTGCTCTATGGGTGGTTTTCAACGGAATAAAATGGGTAGCTTTAGTAAGATTGTCCACCACCACCATGATTGAATCATGCTGCTTTCTTGTCCTGGGCAACCCTGTGATAAAATCCATTATTACCACTTCCCATTTCCACTTAGGAATAGGTAAAGGTTGCAGCAACCCTTCTGGGTGTCTGTGTTCAGCCTTGACCTTCTGGCATTCCATACATCTGGCGATGTATTCAACAATTTCTTTCTTCATACCTGGCCAAAAATAATGGCTTTTGATTGCTGCCACAATCTTCTGATATCCAGGATGTCCAGCATAAGCCACGTTATGCATATCCTTTATAATTGTCATCTTCAATTCTCGGTCATTGGGTACATATACTATGTTCTTATACAGAAGTAGACCATCAGTTCCCAAAGCATAGCCTTTCTCGGTCTGTGGTCTTTCATGCTACTGTAGCTTTGCTACAAGATTTATGTACTGCAAATTAGCACTTGCAGCCTCCATAATTCTGTCTTTCAACTCAGTTTTGGTACATGCTAATGGATGTAGCATGTAATTCATGCACTTTTCTGCTGAGTGCATCAACCACCTTATTGTCTTTCCCTTTGATATACCTGATATCAAAGTCATATTCACACAAAAATTCCAACCATCTAATTTATCTGGCATTTAAGGTCGGTTGATCAAATAAATATTTCAGACTATTGTGGTCTGCTCTTAATTCGAATTTCTTTCCCATGAGGTAATGTCTCCATTTCCTCAATGCATGGACAACTGATGCTAGCTCTAAATCATGAGTGGCATAATTCTTTTCATGCTCTTTCAACTTTTGGGATTCATAACAAACTACAAATCCTTCTTGGCTGAGAGCTGAGAACTCCTCCCAGCCCTTCCTTGCATGCATCCGTGCACACTACATATTCTTTGTTTGGATATGCAATCCTTAGGATTGGAGCACTAGTGAGTAGCGGCTTCAATTGTTGGAAGCTTCTCTCACATCCTTCAGTCCACTAGAACTTCTCCCCCTTCCTTTGCAAGGAAGTGATAGCATGAGCTATCCTTGAAAATATGGATATGAAACTTCTATAATAGCCTGCCAGACCCATAAAGGATCTAACTTCTGTTACATTTCTCGATGCTGGCCATTCTTGAATGGCCTGTACCTTCTCAGGATCCACAGCGATCCCCTCTTCATAAATAATGTGTCCCAAGTAATGGATCTGCTTTTGGTAAAATGAGCACTTGCTTAGTTTTGCGTAAAGATGGTGTTCTCTCAACACCTGCAGCACCATTCTAAGATGTTGTTCGTGTTCTTCCTCTGTCTTGGAATACACCAAGATGTCATCTAGGAAGACTATGACGAACTTGTCCAAATAATTTCTGAACACTCCATTCATTAAGCACATGAAGACAGCAGGCGCGTTGGACAATCCAAACGACACCACTGTAAACTCATAATGACCGTACCTTGTTCTGAAGGCGGTCTTGTTGATGTCCTCATCCCTTATTCTCACTTGGTGATATCCAGATCAGAGATCTATTTTTGAAAATACCTTCGCATCCTTCAACTAATCAAAAAGATCATCAATCCTTGGCAGAGGATATTTGTTCTTGACAGTGACTTTATTCAACTACCAAAAGTCAATGCACAGCCTCAACGTCCCATCTTTCTTCTTCACAAATAGGACTGGGGCTCCCCATGGTGACACACTGGGGTGAATGTACCCTTTCTTTAGTATCTCTTCGAGATGCAATTGCAAATCTTTCAGCTCTGGTGTGCTCATTCTATAAGGAGCCTTTAAAATTGGAGTTGCTCCAGGCATCAGATTTATAGAAAAATCGATGTCCCTCTTCGGAGGAAATCCAGGTACCTCCTGAAACACATCCTTAAACTCTTTGAGAACCCTGTGGTCTTCTAGATTCGAGACCACATCTTGGAATGCTTCTTCCACCCGGGCTGCAAATAATTGACAGCCTTTCCGGTAACATTTCTTCAGCTGCATGGTTGAGATTTCTCTAACAGCCACGGCTCTAGGAATTCCTTGGACTGTTACCTGATTTCCTTCTTCGTCCAGACATGTAAATCTCTTGTTACAAAAATCCAGAAGGGCATGGTGCTGGTCCAACCAGTCCATACCAATTAAGCAATCATATGAGCCTAAAGGTAGAATGTTCAATTCAGCCTTAGTGTTCATTCCATTCATGTCCACTGAACATGACTTAACCAATTCAGTGACCTTCCTCTTGGTCCCTGTGGCTAACTACACTAACCAAGACTTCTCATGTTTTCTTCTCATTAGATGCATACTTTCTACAACTCTAGGATCTACATAACTATGGCTAGCCCCCGAATCAATCAAATTAACAAGTGGTTGGTTGTTAATCATACCTTCCACTTCAATCATGTGTGATTGAAATTCTGTCTACTTATTGTCCAGGGCTGCATAGATCCTCGACATTTTGTTGCCCATATCCTCCACTGTTTCATCTTATTGAACAATATGTACAGTTCTCGCCTTACCATTTTTATGGGGACAATCTTTGTACTTGTGGTTTCCTTGACAACCCCAACACTGAATGGGCGCCTGTATCTGTCTTTGTGGTCTCTCTTCAGTCATTCTCGGCTCTCTAAACGATGGTTGTCCCTGAAGACTGTTTCTGTAAAAGGAAGGTTTGCTTCCCTTCTGCCTCTATTCCTTCTTAAACCTCTTCTCGTCATCCCAAGCCTTCCAAAAGGTAGGCTTTTCTCTTTGTTGTTCGTATAGGCACTTTTCCCTTCTTATGGTTTCTTCCATGGTCTTAGGATCATCGTATTGAATCTTGTCACTGATGGAGGGTGGCAGTCCACTCAGATACCTCTGAATTTTAACAGCCTCATCTTTGATGAACGAAACATACTTCAGTAGTTCCATAAAATTTCATTCATACTCATCAATGGTCACACTGCCCAACTTGAGTTCAAAGAACTCCTTCATCTTTCTGTCATAATATATTTTAGTCAAGTATTTCTTCGTGAAATACCTCTTAAATTCCTTCCACGTGACCTCTTTCTCTCTGATGTGCTTTACTTGCACAAACTGATCCCACCACATGGATGTTTTTCCTTTCAACTAGTACATCGCAATTCTTCCCTCTGCATGGGCAAAATAGTTCTGCAGCTGGAAGTATTTCTTCATGCCCAGCAACCACGTTTCAGCATCTTCCTCCTTCCTATGCTCTCCATCAAATGTTGGAGGATTAATTTTGTTCATCTATACTTTCAATTCCTCCCTTCCAGATTTTTGATATTTTCTGGTAGGGGACGGGCTTGAACTACTGCATGTCTCCTTGCCAGAATGCTTCAGGGAGAGACGGTAATATCTGTTACCACTCCTTGATCTTCTTCTCCTCTCATGGGTTCTGACACTTCTTGATCTGCTTGTGTCACTTCCCTTATCCAATTTCTTTTATATTCTTTCCAGGCTCTTCATCATTTTTAAATTGAATTCACCCTACCGATCCTGGATTTTCATGAGATTTTGGCTATCAGCTAGGCGATCCTGGGCATCTTTCTGCAATTTTTTGATGAGTTGCATCATATGTTTTTCCTTATCCCTCTCTTTTCCATGCCCATTGGATTTCGATCCTTCGATTCCCATATTGACATTCTTTCCTTCCCGTTCGTCTTCTATTTTAGGGGTAATTTGTACCCTTCCCCACTCCATACTCGGCATTGATTAACTGGAATTCTGGCCTTCGTCGAACTCTACACACGCACTCTCTCTCTGTAATTAAATTTAAAATTTGTCAGGCCATTAAACTTTCACGAACAACCACATTATTTATAAGCTCGATCGAATAAAATAAAAGACATTTTGTTTTTAAATAAGTTGCTTGAACTGGAAGTACTATGTATTTCTTCCATTTCTTGCATTTGAGGCAATTTCCAAACAGTTCTGGCACTCGTCAGTCTTCTGCAATATAATGCGCAGACAACTAGAATTTGTCAAGCCTTCATTTTCTTGACAATTCTTCATCATTCATAAACAATCCAATTTTATGAAAATGTTTTCAATTTCACAAATTTTCTGAGCTCTGCTCGGCTCTGTACTTTTCGGGTGTTCGAAACTTCAGTTTCCGATATTTCAGGGCTTTCGATACCTTGAGTTTCGGTCCACAAAAATACCACAGTCAGATATTCGTAACTAGAGACACCCTTTTGCGACTCGCGATCTTGTGAGTTCGTGAGTCAAAACTCTCAACTCTTCCTGTCCCATTCCGCGATGTCTGAGATCGCGAGACAGGTACAGCTCCCTTTTCCGTCAGCGCCCTTTGCACGTGACCACTGGCTAGGCTAACGCTATCTCCTCTCGCAACTTACACCTTCACGAGTCGAAGGCCCAAACCTCCGTTTCGTATCTTCCGAGTCCCCGAGACACGAGGAGGTCAGCGAAGTGTTGACTCCTTCCACCATGTGACATGTGTCCGCCAGTCTACTTCTCGGGCCCACTTTATGGTTCTGCCGCATTTCTCTCGTGCTGGCTCTCGACACTTCGCAACTTTGCCACTTCTGAAGTTGAACCAACTTCCTTCGACTTCCGAATCCCCGAAGAGCGATGTTGACTTTTCTCCTCTCGTTCTCGCTACTTCGCGACTTCGCGAGTTTCCATGTCAAGCTCCTATGCCCTTATCTCGCGAGCTCTCGAAATCACGAGTTACTTATTTCCCGGGCCCACAGCACAGCTATCGCCCCTCACCACCGTGCCATGTGGTACATTCATGAGGATCCACGTCGCTTTCAACGACGTCACTAGGTCCCACCACTCTCGCCTGTCTCCTCGACTCTCTGGCATGTGGTACGCATTCATGCGTCCACGTCCAAACAAAGCATGGAATCCAATGATCGGATCCCCTCCTCGTATCAATGGTGCATATCCTTTTGGCGTTTCGAGGTTTCCACCATGGAAAGTCTCGATACCTTGTTACCAGGACTCGCGATATCGCGACTCCCGATTTCCCGAAATGGGAAATCTCACGACACATGTCCTCCGTCTTTCGGATGGTCTAGATTTGTTTCAGAGATTTCGTCCCTAGTTTCTGAGGTTTAACCTTCAGACACCTCCTAGCAGATCCTACGGCTGACGGGTTTTCCAGCCGAGATCTGACGGTTCAGACGGTTCCTAACCAACTCAGAATTTCGCATATCACGATTTCCACATTTCCTATGTACTTCAAAAGGAATTTTAATTCCTACGTACATTTTTCTAGATCCGACAGTCACGAGGGTTCGCCTTCCCTCCCGAATAGATCATACAGTTCTAACACCATTGGTGTAGAGAATTGTCTCCCCGTGGCCATAGACCACACCTGCTGTGGTTTCATAGCACCGCTATTCCTCCTGAGCTTAATAAAAACTTGTCAAGTGTCTCCTTGATGCTTCGGAGCAAACCAAGGTCCGAAATTGGCCATTCCAGACCCAATTTCCCTCACATTCTCGATCCAAAGACCGCTCCACTGGCCCGTATAGCCTCAGTGTTGGAACCTTGGTTCTGATACCAATTTGTAGAGTACCCTCTTTACAGTTCAGAGCTTACTCGCACTCTGAAACGATTTGTACACTCTTTTAATAGTAAACGCAGGCCAATTAACCACATGCATTTAAACACAATTAAACAAATTTAAATTTCAGAGTAAAAACATATAATTTTACTGCTATGCCTAAAAATCCATCGTATTTAACAATAATTTCATTTACACAGTGGAAAACATGATCCATAAACAGCACGGTCATACACCACATGATCAAGCATAATTCAAATACTTATCTGTTAACAACTGTAGAAATCACCAACCAAGTGCAGGCCTTCCACGAACCTCCCAGCCTTAGACCACACTATTCTTCAGCTCAATAGTGGGTCACCCCCGAGCTGGGACCGAGATCCACCCCAAGGCAAGGAATCCTAGGCTAGGCTGAGGTTACAGGGAAGACATCACAGAAATATCTGGAAGGATTCTTCCTACAGATGCCATCTTACGCCCACTACTACCAGACCCTCATTCCCCACATGCATGTTCGGCCCGGGAGTATACACCTTCACACGCACAGTCCATCGGTGCTAACCTCCCCTTCTGGGTCTCGGCAACAGGCCGGATCAAGAAGTCTTAGAGCCCGTAGCTGGTGCTGGACACTCTCTGGAAGAAAACACTTCCCAACAAACTCTTTCACCTTGAAAGAGTTGCTCGCAGGCCTAACAACCTACCTCTTGAAACCACAATCACCTCCCTCACCCGGAGAGAGGTTACACACAGGCTAAGCACGAATTCACACTGGCCAGTAAGCCATGCGCAGTCCAGCACTGCGTGGCCACAACATCCAACTGGGAAAACAGACACGGGCTTCCCAAACAGGCTCAACAATCCTGAAATAGACTCACGGTTTCGGTTTCGGGATTTCACAAGGTGTACAGAGATTCCATTCATAGGCTTGACGGTTCAAAACAGAATGTATGGGCTATCTCAGAATGACACAGACTTCTGGTTCAAGGGGTGTACAGTTCAGAAAATGCACGAGGATATCTTTGCAAAGGTTCGACCCATTCACGCTCAGACAGTCCGCTAGAATTGAGAAGGAACCTATGCAGCAGTTGACTGTAATGGGAGCGGAACCCCCAACACGAATTGCTTCGATAGTTTTAACTGCATGCACATGGGTTGACACTTGTCACCCATGAAGCTCGTTCCTTCACATTTGGAAGTCACTCGTCCTTCCAAAGAACTTAGGGTAAAATAATATGCACATGGCTCTTTTTGGAAATAATATTAAAATATTATTCCAGGCCTAAGACCCCTAGGCTTAGCCCCTAGGTTCAACACTCAGACCCTTTTTCCCACCTTCCAGCCCCTAATCCCTTGCCCACTCTGTGGACGCTCAATCCCCCATCACTCTTTCATCGTGATCGGTCTGCACCTGGCGGTGTTTATATTTTATTGAAGTGTTTCATACATACAGATACAAAATCCAGGCCCTTGGCCTTCAACCCTTAGGCTCTCTGGCCTAATCAAACACATAAGCCTACTGGCTTGTACAAAACTTGGCTCACCAGCCTATAACACATATTTACAATCTCTTTCAGTTCATAGTTTACATCGGGGTTCGGCCTGTGGGACACTACATGTGTGAAAACCTTAGAATACATGTAGGCTAAGAAGAATATATAATATTAAGGTATTATCCTCCAAGAAGACAATCGACCTCACAGGAAAAAGATAAACAAAAAATATAATTACCATAAAGTCAGGTCGGCCCAGCCAGAAAAGTCACTAGAAAAATTAACATAAACATAGGACATCTTGGCTCATTTGTTCACTCACTCTCACTCAAGAAACTAAAAACAGTGCGCAAGTTTGGAGGATGAGTAGCAACCACTACAATTGTATAGTTTTATATTGTTCAGTATTTCTGGTACTTTCTCGTATGTGATACCCTTGGATAAAGTGTGCTCTCTTGGTTATTTGTTGGTTCTTGTGTGGCTTCTTGGAATCATTATTTTTGTCAAAGGTTAAGGTGCTCGGGGGTGGCTTTGTGCCTATGGTTGGGTGACAATGGTGTATCATTGTCTATGGTTAAACGAACTCATCAACATTATTATAATAGGTTATGGGACCAAACTACCTTCAAAACAATCTAACCGTTGGAAGGTAGATCGAGAGTTCCTTGTCAATCTCATTGTAGCACCACTTGCAGTTGGAACTAGGGTTTCTGATTTTGCAGATGCAACAAACCCTACACCTAATTTATTCAGCACTTTCAGTGAAGCATTGGACCTATTTTTTGAGTATTCTAGTGCACCCTATCCTAGCGCACCCTTTGGTGCCCTTGACTAGAAAAAATGTCAAGTTTGATCATTCAAGTCAAAGTCAATGTTTGATTGGTCAAATTCAAAGTCAAAGGTTGACTTTTGGTCAAAATTTATTTTGTGGTTAAAGTTGAAATTTTAGGGTTTATAGCTTGCTCTAATCATTGAACCTTTTTAATTTAGTTTCTAACCTCTTCTTGTCAATATGGTGTCAAGTTTCAGATTAGAAGACAAGCTAAATGATACTACAAATTTCAAAGGTATGCACTTGTATATTATTTTCAAGTTATTTCATCCAACAAAGCATGAGTGTGTTTGCAGGGAATGTACAAGAGACCTTGTCAAAGAAAGTGAATTCAGTACATTTAGAGGAGAAAGCACACCCTCCCTAGCAGTGAAGAGTCTAGGTTTGATTATTTTAAAAAAATGATATGTCTCTAGTTGTTATGGCATTATTATGATATTATGTTGCATCTCAATATATTGAATTTATGATCATTATTCTAACCCCTTAATACTAGAGATACACTTGTTGATCTCCTCTCTAGGAGATATTCTTGTTCTTATGTAAATGCTTATTTTTTACAAGATAAATTTGATCTCCTTTAGGAGATGTTCTTGGTTACTGACCTAGACTCTAAGAAAGATATCTTCCATGGAGATTTTGTTGTTCTTGTTTATTTTTCTGGGTAGGTCATAAGAGATAAATATTAGAGGGATTCAAACTCAAAGGGAGTCAGTGATCAAGGAGAAGCCATCATAGTTTTATGACACTTTGCATAATGAAAAGGGGCATGCAGCAAACAAAAGCGTGGTCTGAGGATTCTCTCATATAGAAGGAGTTTATTTTAGAGTTTAAGATGAAGGATCTTGACCGAGTATATTGGGATTTGTTGGAACAGGGGCAAAACTAAGGTTCAATGCTCAAGAGCACACCAACAAAACCCTAACTGCCGACCCTTTTGGCAACATCTGTGAAGCAGATGAATTCTCACCAGAGGTAGAGGTAGGGGTGGTTGCAGGACTCATATGTCTACAACCTTAGCTAGGACATGGATCTGTGATTGTAACACCTTAAAAGAGCACTTACCAATTATAGATCATTAGTACAGCCTTCATTTACAGTGCATGTAACCCCTAACAACAAATCAACGTAGTATTCACCCAGATCTAGTATATTCAAGCTCTAAGCACATTCACATGGGATAGATATAGAATTCATTCATATTATTCATCACTAAGATATCATATCGGATTCATCTAAGAACACATCATTAATTATATGAACAATGAAACAACCATAATGCACAAAGAAACCATAACACGGGATATACACGGTTCACCCCCAGCCTGGGGCTATGTCCACCAACTCTTCTTCTCTTTTATTGTCTTATGTCAATCTTCTACATGCACAGAGCCATGAGATCTTACTCCGCATAGGGTAAGATATCTACACAAACTTCTCTATATCCTCCTTCCCCAATCTAGGTCACAACACAAAGCCTTTATACCGTCTCTTACAATCACTTTCCCTTAGCCTTGCAAGTCTCACAAAACATGCACATAGCATGTACACCTATTACTTTCACTAAGAACTTAGCATCACACACTTGTGCCTTTAATTACATCACCTATATTTCTATTTATACATTACAAAATGGTCCTAAACACAGGTAAACCCATGGGCCGACATCCCCATTCCCATTACATAATACCAAAACCCAAAAATCCCTAAACAAGGGGCCGAGATCCTGCCATCTCCGCTTTGACTTGCGCTCTACCTTCGACAACCTTTCGAAGTCCCAAAATAGGTCAAAAGTGACCAAGGATCTCCAAAACTTGGTCAAGGGCCAACAGGAACCCAACACTCACCCATGACTCATCCTGAGTCACTGTTCTCTAGGTAGATCTACCTCAAAATCCTCGAGCCTAGCTCGAGCTGCTTCAACCTGTTGTTGTGCCAAGGCCTCCTACTCGGCGAACTCTTGGATAACTTCTTCACTGGCAGGTCCCTCTAAGAGTTGTTCGACTGCAACGACTACTTGTTCCAACTCTTCTCCTTGGCCTTCAATATCCTCAAATAGTTGGCATGGTTCTTCCTAGACTGGTTGGAGCCTCTAAGTCACTTCCATGACGTTTCTCTGTATGGTGTGGACATGTTGTTGGGAAGTGTGTTGTTATTGTGATTGCTTCATCCTTTCAACTCCTGATAGGGGATTCAACTGCGCCTGTACTGTTTCTTCTTTTGTCATTGCCTCCTGGAGTTTTGAATCCAATGAATTGAGTTCAAGGTCTTCAGTAAGTCGTTCATAGGTTTGTGCACTTCTACTGCTAAGTTGTTTACATTCCAGAGTCAATTCTCTGATCCTCTCAACTGCGCCCCGGGAAGTGGCTTTTCTTTGTTCTCGCACGTCCTGTGGTGTACTTGGCACTATTCGTAGCTCTAGGTATGTGATTCTCTCTTGAAGCTACTGGATAGCTTCCACAAGTTGTGCTACTTGATGCTCTATCGGTTCTTCCACCTTTTTCTCTAAGACTATCACATAGTGAAGTGCTATGATGACTGCTTCTTTGACTCTAAGTTGCTCTGCGAGTAAATTCTCTTTCTCTTGCTTGACCTTCTCTCTCTCCTCTTCAAACTTGGTGTAGAGTTTATATTTCTCCTGTTGTGCAACTCATCCTTGTTCTACCATTTCCTCTTATGATCGCTTTAGGGTCACTGTGGCCCGTTCTTTCTCTTCTTGCACTCAATGAAGGCAATCTTTGGTCACATCAACTATTCTGCACAGTTGGGCAGGCTCATCTCCCAACTTCGTCTCTTCTAATGGAGGGGTCGCAGTGGATACTTTACGGCTGGAGTGAAGGGCCTATTGTACCCCTCTTAGTTTTGTCTCAATTTTTTTACACATGGCTTCTTTTTGGCTTCATTGTTCTTCATAATATCCTATGAAGTATCTGATATGGTTGCGATGATGAAGTTGAAGTCATCGAGCATGAGCATAGTCTGCGACTTAGTCTTGGTGTCTTTGGATTTATTCTGGGAAGTAGGTTTCGTGGGGGAAACCTTCCTTTTCTTAGAGGGATCAACCTAATTAACAGGATCCCTAGGCAGTGTTACTTCGCCTAGCTTCTGCTAATCTTATTTTCCATTGGTATCTTCTTTATTTACTTCATTGTCATCTCCTCGTCCAGGTGATTCTGAAGTGTTTTCTTCTTATGCACTGCTCAGGTTTTGTACCTATTCGGTCTTCTTCCTTCTGTTGGTTCCAAGTGTGTTTTATTCTTCAATGGTCGCCTATGAGCTCCCATTTAGTTCGGGATCATAAATTTCTGCAGGGTCAACAGGGATAAGGAGATTTGCAGACCATTCCTTAGTTATCTCTTCGAGGACCTCTTCTATGAGATTATAGTATGACTGAAGTTCTTCTTTATGCTCGTCTACATGCGCAATGATATAAATAAAGTGTCGATCTACGCAGAAATTCATGAGGGGTCTGAACCAATGCAGGGTGTTCGACGTCATATGAGGGAAAGCCCCAATAGCCCTCTTCAACTGGAGATAATATGTGTGGAATACTGCATTCGACTTCCACTATTTTCCTATATCGCTCGAGTACCAAAGTATGGTGAACTTCACAATGAGTGGTTCGAACGACTCAATGTCCAAGAAGGTCATACTTTCCGGCATCTCCCAAGTAGTAAATGATATGAAGATCAACAACCAACTAAAATGGAACTCATAGCCATGATCCTAATCTTCGTGGAAATCCAATTCAAGCTGGTTGACTAAATACTTTGCCCAGTTCATTTGGAGTCCTTCTACACATTTTCTGGCGAGGCCAACAACGAACCGTGTGACTTGCGTAGGTCTATTCTTTCTCACCATATTTCCTGAGATTAGCTGGCAGGCCAGACGCGCTGCGCCATTCTGGATGGAAGCTACCTTGTAGCCTCGTGTCCCATTTTCTACATTGCCATATGTGTCTTTAATCCTTTGTGCCAATGCACGGTCTGCAGCCTTCCCTGGGTAGAAGTCCTGTGGGTCGGGTCCCTGCATGCTCAATCTGGTGATCCTATGGATCAACGTTGGATCGACTGGGATGCGTCTGTCTAGCCATAGATAGTCATTTTGGTAGCATGATAGCAGGATTTGACACATGTGTTAACCTCCTGGTGCCTTCCAAAATGTGCAATCATCATCACATTCACAATGGTAGACTACGCGAGGTTCATAGTCCATGGTTGGGGAATAATTTTTGAGTTCTTCCCCTTCGTCCTAGTCAAGTATCTATGAGGAGCGAGCATACTGTAATTCTTGTGGTCCCCTAGGTTGAAGTCGTTGAATTTCAATGTCGTGATTTTATCCTACTGCATTTTAACTGCACGTATCCCCTTCGGGACGTACGTAGTAACCAAGGTGTAATCGAAGTCTCTAGGGACACTGTCATGACTCACCGTTCCAGCCAAAGGCGGGATGTAGTCGGGATTAAATTCGCGTTCACCAAGTCATATTGATGTTTGGTTCTTTTCTCAGTTGCGAATCAGGATGGTCTTGATCCATGAGAAGTTGACGGAGAGGCTTGCACTCTTCTCGTCGAGGAATCTTGAATACCTATGGACATTACTTTTTAAGCCATTAGATGGATGAGAACTTCTTGGACTGAATTCTCTACGACACTCAATTCTTCCGACATGCACACTCAGATCTGATAACTCAGGTGAATGAATGAGTGCTCAAAGAAATAGAACATGTTTTGATCTCAATAAACACGACGTGGTAGCAATGAGTCCTTATTCGCAATTTTTTTTTCGATGCAACAGTCGACGTAATAAGTAGATAGAGATGTAACGGATCTTCTCCAATGGATAAGAGGCCTTCATCAATGCAGTTTTTTCCATTGCAGCGTGGTCCCAATGGTCTGATGGTGAGATTTTTTGTCATAACTATTGGTCTAACCATTAAGGGCATCGTTCAAATAGTCATGATGATTTCAACGGTTATATTGCTTCACCATCGCAAAGTGCCATCTTGCGCTGTTCTGATATCCCGATGAAGTTCCAGTTTTTCAAACCTTCCTTCCGCGAAGTCCCCTATAGAACATTCTACAACTTTTCTATATTTTCTCTCTTCTTACTAATCTTTCTAGCCTTCTTCCCTGTGATATTTGTCTCGGTATTCCTCTTTCCATTCTAATTCTTATCTCCTTTTGGCATAGTAACTTCACGTTGTTAAGATTCTTTAATAGGGTTAGAGAGTAATACTTCTTCTCTGTTTGGGGTAGGTACTCCACTCTTCTTTGAGTCTTCTTGTGTTCTTCCAATTTTGACATCCAAGTTTCTGGTTCTAAACAACTTTGATATGTTCTTATGTTCTTCAATCAGGTGTGTTATCCTCTTAGTCATGAAATCTTTTAATTCTTGTTTTTTCTGTTCTATGGCTTCCTCTTATTTTCTTCTGGTCTAATCCTTCTCAATCCAGGTTTTTCCTAGTAACATAGTAAATGGGGTGTTGTCCTCCATAAATTTAACAACCTCAAAATCTTCTTATGTCGAAGTTCCATGAGCACTCATAGATATCTAGGTGATTCTTCCACATAGGGTTATCAACTTTACTCTGAATAATATTATTCTTCCCAATGAAGGAATCATAGCAGGCTTCCCTAAAATTTCCCAGGTTCTTTCTGTCATGATATTCACCCATGTTTCTTCATCCAGAACATAGTCAATGTTGAAGTCTCCTATTCTTGTTTCTATGCATTCTTTTTCTTTGAAAATATCTAATAAGTAGATATTTCTATGATCATTCAGGGTTTCTTTCATTTGTAGCAATACATTCTCTGATTCTTTCTAGGGTTATGTCATGGTCTTAGTTTCTTGATCTTTTTCACGGTTTTCTTGTCTCATATTCATTCTTTCAACCTTATAAATCATTCTAGGGAAATCCAAAACTTCATGATCCATATCTTTACAACAAAGAAAACTACGTGTTCTACCAGGGAATTCCTTAGCAAGATGTCCTAGTAATCTGCAACTATAACGAGGGGTCAATCTTCTTTTTCTTTTAAATGATCCACAACCTTTCCTATATTGCACACTAGGATCATAGTAGCTAACCTGCAAAAAATTATTTCTAGGATCCTGCATCCATTTGTTAGTCCAAACATTCTTTCTATGCATAGGAATAACATATCTTTCACTATTTTTATCAGATATACTCATATCAAATCTTCTTTCTTCTAGTTGAGCCCTAGTTTTTAAGCTAGGACAAAATTTATCAAACATACCTAGATCCATACTTTCGAAACAAATATTTCCACTTATCTTACCTTTTCAATCAAAACTTTTCACTGTTCTTAGCTTTATCAGATCACAAAGCTTCAAGATCTTACCTCTTTTCTTCAGATTTGACTTCTCTTCTTAGCACATATCTTCTCAAGTCAAGTAGAATATTGCGCACTAGGGCAATAGATCTATGCACGAATCTTCCTCTTTTCTTTAGTTCCTAGCAATCACAGTTTCAGCTACCGGCAGCAAAACCATTTATTGGCATAGGGGAAGACCCAAGGTTCAATGCTCAAGAGCGCAACAACAAAACCCTAACTACTGGCCCATTCGGCAACATCTGCGAAGTAGATGAAGTCTCACCCGAGGTAGAGGCGAGGGTGGTTGCAGGACTCAAATGTCTGCAACCTTATCTAGGACACAGATCATTGATTCTAACACCTTAACAGAGAACTTAACAATTATAGATCATTAGTACAACCTTAATTTACAACACAGGTAAACCCTAACAACAGATCAACACAGTATTCACCCAGATCTAGTATATTTAAGCACTAAGCACATTCACATAGGATAGATATAGCATTCATTCATATTATTCAGCACTAAGCTATCATATCAGATTCATCTAAGCATACATCATTAATCATATGAACAATGAATTAACCATAATGCACAAAGAAACCATAACACAGGATCTACGTGGTTCACCCCCATCCTAGGGCTACATCCACCAAATCTTCTACTCTTTTATTGTCTTCTGTCAATATTCTACATGCAGAGAGCCATGAGATCTTACTCTGCATAGGATAGGAGATATGTGCGCACTTCGCTAGATCCTCCTTCCCCGAGCTAGGTTACAACACAAAGCCTTTACACAATATCTTACAGTCACTTGCACTTAGCCTTGAAAGTCTCACACAACATACACAAAGCATGTACAACTATTACTTGCACTTAGCACTTAGCATCACACACTTGTGCCTTTACTTACATCACCTAGATTTCTATTTATACATTACAAAATGGGCCTAAACATGGGTAAACCCATGGGCCGACATCCCCATAGCCGTTACATAAGCCCAAATCACAAAAATACCTAAACAAGGGGCTGAGATCCCGTGATCTCTGCTTCGACTTGAGCTCCGCCTTCGACAGCCTGTCGAAGTCCCAAAATAGGTCAAAAGTGACCAAGGATCTCCAAAACTTGGTCAAGGGACAACAGGATTGGAAGCGTGGATGGCACAAGATGAGATCTTCAGTGAGGATATTGAAGAGGTTTATCATGATGAACAGGAAGTCCATGGCCACACCTATGACGACACATATGAGGAAGTTGTGTGATGGGACAAACATTTTCTTTGTAGAGATCACCTTGTGCTAGTATATGGTTGAGCCATGACCGTATTATTGGGTTATTACACAACATGAAGGTAACTATGTTTTGGTACAAATAGATATGATTGATATTAGATGATGAATTATGGCTATCGAGATATACAGTTTTTGGATTTGGAGTGCAGAAGACAGATCTAGAACTTGGCATGCTACTTCAACTTAGGATCGAGCAAGATTTCTAGACAAGCAGGGAAGAATATATATGTATCACTCCATCATATATCACAGCTAGTGACACAAGATATGAAATGGGGTAGATTTTGGAAGGATCTTGTAGGAATTCATCAGAGACATGGTGTAGGAAGGAGCAATGAGGCTCCATCACTTATCCACATATGAGAAGATAACTGACATTTGCACTAAGACTCTCTTTGGGACAAGCTTGGTAGGAATGCAAATGTTTCCTTGGGGGAGTATTGATGATTGAAACATCGTCCTGATATTCAAATATTGATCAGAAGGACTTGATCATGTGGGAATAGGCCCAGATTTAATCTTCGACGAACTTAAGATTAAATTTTCTACTATATCTCCAATGTGTGAATTGCATCACGCCTTGAAACCCTCATCAGTATGTGAGTAGTTAAATCACAAGTAAATGAGTAGCCCTGATAAGCATTGGGTCGAGTTTATCTCCATAGGAACTAGGCTAGTACCAGGGGTGATAGGGTACATATACATCCATAGTAGATGTGCCCCAACATAGTCTTAGATGGACTAAAGACTCGAGTTGCTTGAGGTGAAATTCCAGATGTCTGATAGCATCGAGATGAATTCAATCACAGAGTGATCCTATGAGAGGATGACCATGATGTGTTTTTTTCTCCAATGTGGTCATAATTCTTGTCATGGGACAAGAATGACCCGAGGTTCTAGACGCACGTGTCCGATAGCATCGAGCTAAATGCTTTCATGGAGTGATCCTATGAGAGGATCAACTATGAGGTGAATGTGGCTCTGATGAGGTCATGATTCTTGTCATGAGACAAGAATGACACAAGGTGCTAGACACATGGTGGTTAAGATGGATTATCAACATAGCTAAATGAGGCTCATGGATATTGTGATATTTTCTATGACAAAATAATACCAAGAACAAGTATGACGATATGTTTTGATGCCAAATTGCTACTAGATGATGTTGATAGTGATGATGATACTTGTGAATTGATCTAAGAAGATTCTACCTATAGAATGGTCCACAAGACTATGCGATTCTTTCCCATGCCATGTCAAGATGGATGGATGTGTTTTAGACCATTAATACCTCCCTATCTAAGAGGGAGTGTTGATATTATGGTAGTTGCAGGAAGTATTAACCTCCATATGTAACTTTTGACTAGAATAGAATTTTATGGAAGTAAGAGAAACCCTAAACAAATGTGTGAAAACCCTAGATGACATGTTTACTTAGAAGAATATATAATATTAAGGTATTATCCTCTAGAAAGACAAGTCATCCCCATAGAAAAAAGATAAACAAATAATACAATTACCAGAAAGTTAGGTTGGCCCAGCCAGAAAAGTCACTGGAAAGATTAATATAAATAGAGGACGTATTGGATCATTTGTTGACTCACTCTAACTCGGGAAACCAGAAACAATGCTCATGTTTGGAGGAGGAGCATAAACAATTGTAGTTGTATAGTTTTATCTTGTTCAGTCTTTCTGGTACTTTCTCTTGTGTGCTACCCTTGGAGAAAGTGAACAATCTTGGTTATTTGTTGGTTATGGTGTGGCTTCCTGGAATCATTCTTTTTGTCAAAGTTTAAGGTGCTCGGAGGTTCTTTGTGCCTATGGTTGGGTGTAAATGGTGTAACATTGTATATGGTTAAATGAGCACATCAAAATTCTAACAAAAGGTTCCATGTGCATTAGATTTATCAAAGCTACAATATTGTATGTGGGTGGCCTTAAAAGAAGGTCTGCCAACCTATTTGTGCCTCATTTCTTATTGTTGATGACTATATTTTTGTAAAAACCCCATCCACTTGTAATGTATGGTTTTCTATATCTTACTTTGGGCCTGAAAATACTATAGCAGTTGGTGATCTATGTGGATGATGGTATCCTTGCCAATCAGATAGTACCTCGACTTCTTGACATATTGAACTAGGGCATATAGTTCCTTGTCATAAGTAGCATAGTTCAGAAATACCCCATTAAATATTTCAGAATGATAGCTTAGAGGCCTCCCTCCTTGCATCAAAACATCTCGCATGGCATACGCACTTGCAACTGCATCCATTTTGAAAGGGTTTTGCAAGTTTGTTAATACAAGAACTAGTGCTTCACTAATATTTCATTTCAGCTCATCGAAATTCTTTTTTTTATTCTCGCCCCACTGGAAAATATTACCACTTGTTGTTATGGTGTTGAGTGGTGCAACTACAACTGAAAATGAATCTATGAACTTCCACAAGTACTGTGCTACCCCAACAAAACTCCTAACTTTAGTGACATTTGTAGGAACTGGCCATTTCATGATGGCTTCCATATTTGCGAGATCTATCTTGAGCTCCCCTCCACCGATCACATACCCCAAATACACCAAAGACTATTGAGAAAACTCACATTTCTTGAGGTTAGACAACAATCATAACTTCTTCAAAGTCTCTAACACTTGCATGAGATGTGAGATGTGATCCTCCTAGGTAGCACTAATATATCATCCAAATAGACTATAACAAATAAACCTAGATATCAACGAAGTACATCATTCATTAGTCTCATAAATGTAGTTGTTGCATTATATAAACCAAAAGGAATGGCCAACCATTCATACAAACCTTTTCCTATATTGAAAGAAGTATTCCAGGTGTCTTCTTCCTTGACGTGCAATTTGGTGGTATCCTCATTTGAGATCCAACTTTTTGAAAAATTTTGTGTGCTACAAATAATACAATAGATCATCGATCATAGGCAGAGGGTACCATTTTGTTAGTGTAACCTTGTTCAATGATCTATAGTTGATACACATTCACCAAGTCCCATCCTTATTTGGTACAATTATGATAGGTGACCCACAAGGTGAGGTGCTTGGTCGAATCAAACCCTACTCTAGTAGTTGACGCAACTACTTCTTCACTTCATTTTATTTTAGAATGGCCAGTCTATACAACCCAATTTTTGGTAATGGGGAGTCTAGAAATAACTATATTTCTTGCTCCACTTCCATCTTGGGTGGTATCCTTTTAGGATCCTGGAAAAATCCTCTATATGCCTATAGAAACTCCTCCAACTGATGTTTTCTCTCTTTAACTATACACCCCTCCAGGGATTCCTTTACCCGTATCGACTCATCCTTAGTTTGATTTTCTCTTAAGAAAAGTAAAATATATTTCTTACTAGAACTAATCAACTTCTTGGCATGGTGGGCACTTACCAATGAGATATTTGACTTTCCTTTATGCACGTTGATGATGTAGGACATCCCATCCTTTATTAGTTGGTAGTGATTGGATCTACACGTGAATATTCTATCCCTCATATACGTGTAGGGGATTCCAAACACTACTCCAGGTAACTCAAGGTGTACTATGTCCAATTCCACTTCATGAATAAAATCAAAACATTACAAAAAAAATATTTTTACATTATTTGTTTACCTTGATCTTTCCATCTTTTTTTTCCCATCCCAATGTATATGGGTTAGGATGATCATGAACCTATAATATAAGCTTCCTGACTAGATATGTTGCTATGAGATTAACCTATGAACCAATGTTGAATATGGAATCTATCTTTGTCTTGTTGACCTAGATATTGACGTGGAAGGGTTTGATCATATCCTTCTCTTCATCATGATGAAGGATACTTATATTCACCTCAAATATGTGGCTAGAAGATTCTTTCTATTCCCATCCTTCTTGCGGTTCTTTGGATTCCACTCTAGATGTAGTTTCCAACACTTTTCCTTAGTGTTCCCATCAATATTACAATTGTTTCAATGGTTTCTAGCATCCTTGTATTGATGTGCAGTGACTTACATATTCTTATACTTTTCTCCTTTCAACTTTTTCTTCCCCTCCTTGGAAGATTCTTGGTGCTCTTTCTACTTGGAACTACTTAGCTACCCTTTCTTGTGGCCTATGTTTTCCAGATATTGTGCCTATACACATGCCTCATCCCTTGTCCTTGGATTGAAAAGAATGACTTGATTTCATAGATTTCTATGTAGTCCCCCCCCAGATACTTGAGTACATATGGGATCTTAGGAGAGATACCCAACATGATGGCCATCTTTTGGAACTCGATGAAGTAATCATGTACACTCTACCCTTGCTTCTACCATAAGTAGTGTCGTTGGATCCATTGGTCATCTACATACCCAATAGGGTAGAATTGGGACTTGATGAGGGTTTTGATGTCCTCACACCTAGTTACTAGTGGATCACCCTCCAACCTAAGTGTTTTCATATGGCTTTCCCACCACGCTAAAGCATGTCCCTCTAACTTCTGTATGAAAAATGGTATCTTTTGTTATTCATGTATATGGTGAATGTCGAAATAAAAATATATTTGTTGCAACCAATGATTCATCTTTAATGAATTCATCTCACTTTGGTATGGATTTATGTACACTTTTTCTTCCATATTGAATAAAGAATGTGAAGGTTTTATGGTATTAAAACTTCAACACTCATTCTCAGGTTGTTTCCATGAATATTCTTTTAGGTCTTTGTTATCCCCAGCTTCTCGACTGATCTGATCTCTAAGTTTGAGCCTCCAATTTCTCCAAATGGGTCGAGATTTCTTGCTAGAGCCTCCATTAGGAGGGGAATATTACGAGATATGTCAACGAATTGATATTATGGCCTCACAAATATATCCTCTACTGGATATCAAGGGTTGTTTTGAATAGACGTGTTGGTCATGGCTAGGGTTTTACGACTTTCCTCTTAAACCAATTCTTGTAGACCTACAACTTTCCACAAATACCCAAATAAAACCCGATCTAATACCAATATGATTTGTAAACTATCGTGGATATTCCACTGTATAGTTTGCCACAATAGATCTAATAATATATTGAAATATTTACTATGAAGGTTGATTTCCTTTAGATCTCATATTCTTTAGTTACTTGATTTCTGTTCGACAACACAGGTATTCCAACAGAGGACGAACACCTTCAGTAACCACTCACATAAACAGATCAAAGATCAAAACACCGATGTTTTCACGTGGTAAAACCCCTACGGGGAAACATCCACGGCCCCAGCCAACGCGGCCACTTGGAGCAGTTTATTAATGCAAAGAAAAATATTACAAAAAGATTTTACAAGAGAGTTTCTCACAATCGATCATCGACAAATGACCCTCCATGCTCTTTAAATAGAGATCATGGACCAATCGGGTGTTAAGCCACGGATCAATGGTCGTTAAGATCGAGGAGAGTATGAACCGTCGGATCACTCTATGTTGGGAACATATCGTGACCGTCGGATTGCCTAACTACAAATGCATACGAATGCATACTAAAAAAACACACTTTTACCTAACGACATATTAGACCAAGTAGATCTTAACTAACTCCTAAGTGTCTAAATATCCTAACATCCCCCCTTAAGAACAACTTGGGATAGGATTGAAGGATTTACAATAATGACACA
>ML776761.1:1035241-1069799 GCA_009831015.1 Picea engelmannii | reverse complement strand
TCAAAATTATCTATCTGTTTTGCCAAGTGTAAAGAAAAAAATAAACATTGCTAAGATAAGAACAAATTCTCACGAGCTCCATAGTGAAACTGGACATTGGTCAATTCCTAAAACGCCATGGGATGTGTTATCAATCGGAACTGAATTTGGGTTGCATGCAAATCAATCTCGAGGCAACCTCGAACCACTTTGGATTGGAAGCTTCCCCTCCCAACCTGAGAGGGATCTCTTGAATAATGTCACAATATGATCTTCAGTAAGTGTGAAATGGTGGGCATATTTATGGGTAAATGATAGTTTTGGATTTTTAAAGTTTGGGGGTTGGACCAGGGAAACAGTCCATTGGGCATGGAGTCAAGTGAAAACCAAATAAAGGAGATAATAGCAGTGATCGTATAACTTGTGGAAAATGAGGCAAAGTAAGTCTATCTTTTAGCAATTGATAATCAAGATGCGGTAGAAAAAAAAGAAAAGAAAAGACCATCACAGTGAAAGCATCTATCAAGGATGAATTTTCACTACAACTTTAGAGGAAAAAAAAATAGAAGGCTGATAACTAGATGCGGAGCACTTATCTTGAACGAATTCTGACCAGTCACCATAGAACGCAACACATATATATATCAATTGTGGGTAAGGAGCATATAAAATGAATTCCAAACAAATTTTAACACAGCTGAAATGAGGAAGAGATAAACAATATGATAATGACCACAGGGAGAACATACTGAAAGAATCGACCGTGATGAATCTGACAGTCTTAAGTAAATATGTCTTTTGTATTACTCCATTCTTGGCTTACAAAATAACTCGGCTTACCAAAAGAGCCCCTCTTCGAAAGAGGTTTTCTCCAGCTCCTCCTTCTTTTCTATTACATCAATCGGTCTTTTAAAAGAAAAATCTAAAATAAATCTCTTTGTGTTCCGGGAAATATGAAACGGTTTGCCTTCTCCGGACTCTGCGACTGACAAATGCACTGTCGTTACTAATCTTTGACAAGTAGCGTATGGATGATTCCTTTGTATTATTTGATTTTAATGTCAGGTGTCATCACTCAGATAATGTGTATGATCACCCAAAATGATAACAAAGGCCCCTTGGATGGGCTCGACAGTATTTCTCAGGCTCTAACTCCAGGATGGGATTTCTACAATTCTGGATCATTTCATGCTCAGACTACATCACTACCATGTTGTTCTTGGATCAGTGATATTGAGTGTCCAATGTTGATCTGGGAATCCATAGATTTGAGCTTGCATTCTATCCCACTGAAATCGTTTGGTCTCCATTCACTGGTATTGTAATATATTGAACTTAGAGCATGACTTCATTTCTTTCGTGGCACTATCTCCATTCGCTGGCTCAACATTGCTCCCTAAACCCAATACGCCTCTTGGTTCAAATTTTAGGATGGATACCGTTTGCCATTAATTCTTCAACCTTAGCTTGCTACGAAATTGATCAGAATGGTTCATTAGTTGATTTAGATTCACTTGATACCAAGCTTCCTCAGCAACTAGATCACCACTAGTTTGGAGAATTTACAGTTGGATGTTAACCGCATTCGGGATATTACGAGTCGAAACTCGTTCGATGGAGCTAGATTCATCCAGGAAGACCAGAATTTTACCGGGCTTTGGCTGCTGCCATCCCTCATTAACCATTCCTGTTTGTTGAACGAGAGATGGCTGGAAGTGGGAAGTGCCATGTTTATTTTGAAGGAAATGAAGTACGCTCTAATATTGATGAAGGAGGGAGCATTCTATTGCACACTAATGCATATGCTTCTATCGAATCCTTTAGACAACAAAATAGGAACCTCTCGTATCCCAATGGAAGAGGACTGGACAATTACTTCACCTGCCAGAGAGATTGTGCGCGGTCAAAGTGATAGATAGAGTATATTTCATGTACATAAAAAGGCATAGTGTTGTGTGTGAACCCTAACATCGTGTATGGTTCTCTCGGTAGATGCATCAGGTACTAGATGGAAGGGCGGGCATTTTTATTTTGCACTCATCAATCTCTGCAATTTCCTTGTATGTGTCGAGGACTCGGCTTGAAGTGCTCGATTTCCCACCACGCTTTCACTGTGCCACTCTTAATTCATATCACAACCCAAACAAACTGCACATAGATTGATATCATAAAATGAATAACTCAAGCTATCTTGTGCATGAAGACATGGTTAAATCCGAACGGTGAGGTATGGATCTTGAGCCATGGCATAGTGCTAAACTTGGTAAACTTGAAGGATACTATTGTTAAATTTGGGCGAAAGTGCCTAAGTAAGTTCGGAAATTCTCAATATCTGTTACAACATAGGCTCGATCTAGGGATGGTACTTTCCCATAAAGTGCCAAGAACAGTAGACCAGGTGCCTTCATCCATTGGGCGACCCAAACGCAAAAGTTGTAACCTGTAGCCTGTGCCACCTTAGTTTTAGTAAAACCCATAGAGGAGAAACTCCTGATATACCCCGAGTTAGACCTGGATCAAAAACATTGAAATACCTTTTCTGAAGGGAATCCAACAAAATCCGACAAGGTACTGTAGGTAAGAGCATGGGCAGTGGAGCGTTAGGTACCACATCTGAAAGTTCTTGAACCATTTCCAAATGTGCATTTGTAGTAGCTGCAATTTCAAACATGGCATTTTCCAGGGATTCACTGTATTCTCCTCTATTTATATCTTCTTGTGACAATCCACGTTTAGCCGCAATATCATGTGGAATGTATGATCATCGTTGACTCGCATTATATGGTGTGGTTCTGAGGAAAAGGACAAGGCCGCTTGCTTTTCCATTATGAGAAACAACATGATCTGCAGTGGTCGACTGGATTCCCCCAGCCTGAATTGTAAGGTACAAGAGGATAGAAGCAGTGTTCTCTTAATATTTTTCTAAGTTAGCAAGAGTCACAGAGTGCTTTCTATCTCTGAATCTGCAATCTGTTCCTCAATGGACCGTTTAAACCATTGTTTGCTTAGTTTATGCTCATGAATAACCGATGCTAAAGACTGTTCCATGGGATGCTCAATGACCTTATTCTTATAAATATTATCTATTATATCACGCCACCAAAGAAGTCGTATCAATGCCAATTTAGCATCTGAAACATTGTCCCTAACTCTTGTTGTTTCCATATTGAATGCGCGCAATGCAAAAGATGTTTTTCACAGGCTTGCCGGTAGGTGGAACAAACAAAGATAATTTTCATAATCATATGAACGCACTTGTTGCACGCAATATGAGAAGGCAGTTCACAAACTACTCGAATAATAAGTTCCATTCATGTAATTAGAAAGAACCTATGATGCTTGAATTCTATATCAATCCACCTCATGAGATTATGAACAGAAACGAGGTCTTCAACCAACCTTTTATGTGAAGTGTCCCGCCAGATTGCTACAAGATTTTATCTTTTCTTCAGATTGACAGGGCACCATGAAAGCCGTAATTCTGAGTTCTCCTACCAGTGAAATCATCATCGGAAACTTTTAATGGAGTCGCTAGAGCATGTGCAACCAACATTTTCCTATGACCGACTTCTCAACCAGGCCTTAGGACTATGAAAATTTCGTTCTCCCAGGGATAGATATCAACTTCGATTCCCCGACAACAGTGCCAAAATGTTGTCACTCGGAACTGAATTTGGGTTGCATGCAAATCAATCCCGAGGCAACCTCGAACCACTTTGGATTGGAAGCTGCCCCTCCCAACCCGAGAGGGATCTCTCGAATAATGTCACAATATGATCTTCAGTAAGCGTGAAATGGTGGGCATATTTATGGGTAAATGATAGTTTTGGATTTTTAAAGTTTGGGGGTTGGACCAGGGAAACAGTCCATTGGGCATGGAGTCATATGAAAACTGAAGAAAGGAGATAATAGCAGTGATGATATAACTTGCGGAAAATGAGGCAAAGTAAGTCTATCTTTTAGCAATTGATAATCATGATGCGGTAGCAGAAAAAGAAAAGAAAATACCATCTCAGTGAAAGCATCTATCAAGGATGAATTTTCACTACAACTTTAGAGGAAAAAAAAACAGAAGGCTGATAACTAGATGCAGAGTGCTTATCTCGAACGAATTATGACCAGTCACCATAAAACGCAACACATATATATCAACTGTGGGTAAGGAGCATATAAAATGAATTCCAAACAAATTTTAACACAACTGAAATGAGGAAGAGATAAACAATATGATAATGACAATAGGGAGAACATACTGAAAGAATCGACCGTGATGAATCTGACAGTCTCAAGTAAATATGTCTTCTGTATTACTCCATTCTTGGCTTACAAAATAACTCGGCTTACCAAAAAAGCCCCTCTTCGAAAGAGGTTTTATCCAACTCCTGCTTCTTCTCTGTTACATCAATCAGTCTTTTAAAAGAAAAATCTAAAATAAATCTCTTTGTGTTCCGAGAAATATGAAACGGTTTGCCTTCTCCAGACTCTGCGACTACCAGATGTGTTGTCGTTACTAATCTTTGACAAGTAGCGTATGGATGATTCTTTTGTATTATTTGATTTTAATGCTGGGTGTCATTGCTCAGATAATGTGTATGATCACCCAAAATGATAACAAAGGCCCCTTGGATGGGCTCGACATTATTTCTCAAGCTCCAACTCTAGGCTGGGATTTCTACAATTCTGGATCATTTCGTGATCAGACTACATCACTACCATGTTGTTCTCGGATCAGTGATATTGAGTGTCCAATGTTGATATGGGAATCCAGAGATTTGAGCTTGCATTCTATCCCACTGAAATCGTTTGGTCTCCATTCACTGGTATTGTTCTATATTGAACTTAGAGCACGACTTCATTTCTTTCCTAGCACTATCTCCATTCACTGGCTCAACATTGCTCCCTAAACCCAATATGCCTCTCGGTTCAAATTTTAGGATGGATACCGTTTTCCATTAATTCTTCAACCTTAGCTTGCTACGAAGTTGATCAGAATGGTTCGTTAGCTGAATTAGATTCACTTGATACCAAGCTTCCTTAGCAACTAGATCACCACCAGTTTGCAGAATTTACAGTTGGATGTTAACCGCATTCGGGATATTACGAGTCAGAACTCATTCGATGGAGCTAGACTCATCCAGGAAGACCAGAATTTTACCGCTCTTTGGCTGCTGCCATCCCTCATTAACCATTCCTGTTTGTCGAACGCGAGATGGATGGAAGTGGGAAGTGCCATGTTTATTTTGAAGGAGAGGAAGTATGCTCTAATACTGATGAAGGAGGGAGCATTCTATTGCACACCGATGCATATGCTTCTATCAAATCCTTTAGACAACAAAATAGGAACCTCTCGTATCCCAACGGAGGAGCACTAGACAATTACTTCGCCTTCCCGAGAGATTGTGCGTGGTCAAAGTGATAGATAAAGTATATTTCATGTACATAAAAAGGCATAGTGTTGTGTGTGAACCCTAACACCATGTATGGTTCTCTCGGTAGATGCACCAGGTACCGGATGGAAGGGCAGGCATTTTTATTTTTCACTCATCAATCTCTGCAATTTCCTTGTATGTGTCCAGGACTCGGCTTGAAGTGCTCGATTTCCCGCCACGCTTTCACTGTGCCACTCTTAATTCATATCACAGCCCAAACAAACTGCACATAGATTGATATCATAAAATGAATAACTCAAGTTGTCCTGTGCATGCAGACAGGGTTAAATCTGAACGGTGAGGTATGGATCTTGAGCCATGGCACAGTGTTAAACTTGGTAAACTCGAAGGATACTGTTGTTAAATTTGGGCGAAAGTGCCTAAGTAAGTTCGGAAATTTTCAATATCTGTTACAACAAGATGAAAGAGTGTGTCACCTTTGTGACACTAAGAAGGTTGAAGATGAAAAGAACTTTCTCTTAGATTGTCTAGCCTATACCCATATTAGATCTCATTTTCAAAATATTGTTCACTCTACCAACCTTCCTAACCTCTTAATTCAACAAAAGTATGGTGATCTTGGAAAGCTTCTTTTAATGCTTTTTGAGCACAGAAACAAAATATTATAGAATCACAAGTAATCACGTACCCTCTTAAGGTCCTATAGACCAATTAGGTCTTAGTGGACGTTAATCATCATCATCATCATCATATATATGAGAGATGATGATCATGATGATGGTTAATGTCCACTAAGACCAAAATTGGTTTATCTAACCTTAAGAAAAGGTAAGAGAATACTCATATTTCTTTATAATGTTATTTACATGCCTAAAAAGTATCAGGAGAAGCATTCCAAGATCAATATAGTTTTGATGACTTAGAAGGTTATGACGGTCGATATTATGACATATACTTTGAAATTGAGATCTAATTTGGGTATACTGAGGGCACTCTACAAGAAAGTGTTTTTCATCTTCAATATTCTGGGTGTCCCAAAAGAGACACATTCTTTCATGCCATGGTGTTTTGGGGATTCTCTAAGAGAAAGTGTTTTTCATCTTATACCTTCTTGGTGTCACAAAGTTGACATATTCTTTCATAACATAGTGTTTTGGGGATTGTCCATAGAGAAGTCTCACTATATAACTCATGAGAATTAATTCTAATTTTAACAATATTGATTCTCTTTTTAAAACTAATTAAAACATAGATACTTTGATTTTCAAAATTAGAGTTAATCATCTCCTTATAATAAGTTAATTATCTTTTATTTTATAATTATTTATATCATAAATTTTCCTTAATACAATTCTTTCAAGTATGATATTTACCAATCAAATAAAAATATAATAATAAAATAAAAATTTTAATCATACATTCAAATTTTCTATTTTGCAACTTAACCATAAAAATATAATAATAAAATAAATATTTTAATGATCCATTAAAATTTTCTATGTTGCAACTTAACCATATAAATATAATAATGAAATATCAAATGAAGGATCGAGGATAATGAAACCATTAAAATCAAATAGAAAACTTTTCGCATTTTTCAACAAACACTCGAGTTTTATATCCACTCGAGTTGGACTCGTTTATTTTATTAGTAGAAAAGCCTCGACCTTAGCCACTGATCGACGACAAAAACGACATTTTATGTCGGTCGACAGCTAAGCTAGATAACGAGTTATATCCCACCAGCGGACTATATAATCAATCTACAGTCGGAGTTGTTTATGATAAACCACTAATTATTCCCTACCTATAATGCGATAGGAATTTTTTTTATATATTGGAAACAAGATGGTAATTCATTGACGATGCTATCCCGAATCCCTCTTACGCAATACTTCAACGGCAGGATTTGTAAATCACGGGGAAGGTAATGATATCCAGCGTGCAGGTCTTAGCTGTTGTGTTTTAATTTGGTATACTTTATTCATTTTTGAGCATTTAGTAAGTCGCACGAAACATGTGACAAAAACAGGAAGATACCGAGTAGTGTGAGATTGTTGTATTTTGACCAGATTCTGGCATCGATAAGACAGACGGCCAGATTTAAAAAGCAGTGGGTAGCACCCAAGGATTATATTTGGTATTGAAGGATTATAGCAACTTAACAATAAGTTTGTTAAGTTTGTTATGGATTTGATATTTTTTTTTTTATATTTTAAATTTTTGTGTGAAAAGTAATGTTTAATTTAAAAAATAAATATATATTTTTTGATATAATAAAAATATTTGTTTTTCTATCTTTTATTAGTTAATATATTTCAAGTCTTATTCTTTTTATTGCTTCTTCACCTATTTTAATATTTAAAATTAATTACATAATCAATAAACTTTATTATAAATACCATTTATTTTTAAACTATTCTTTTATTTAAAACTAGCATACCCTCTAAGTAGGGAAAGGAAACACTGAAGTGAATTGGGGTGGTGATGTTGTTTAAATATCATATAAATTTGTCTTTGATGGAAAATGAATACTTCACAAGGTCCATATTTATTCCACATCTCGCAAAATATTTTCAACAATTCTGTAACTCAAAAACTAAATCGCCCAGTTGCAACAATCACAAATATGTAATCTACTTTTCCAAAAAAAAATGAAAGAGGAAGAAGAGACATGTAAAAATATTAAAGTTACATTTCTTATTAATCCACTCTACAAGATACAATCTCAATAACATTGATATAAAGTGCACAATCAGCCAGTAGTTGTTGATCCGGTCTTTCCTAAAAAACAAAACATCGTTTGCTTAAGTTGTGGGAAGAAAAAGTCACAGTTGTATGCTACAAAATAAACTCTCTTAAAAGCCATAACATAGTTTGCTTAAGTTCTGGGCAGAAGAAGTCAAGATTCTTGGCTACAAAATAAACTCATGAATTGTCACTACAAAATAAACGCATTATTCATGACTTATTGATCAATTTGCAAAAAAGAATATTTTGGATGGGATTCTAAGCTACAAAATAAACAGATGAATTGTAAGCTACAAAATAAACTCATTATTCATGACTTAATACTAAATTTGCCCCCCAAAAAAGAAGAGTACTCCGGATGCTTTTTGGGCCATAAATTTGAGAAAAGGAAAACGAGTATTCCCTATGCTTTTTGGAGGGTTCGAGAAATCTATGATACTTAGCTCTTAAGTCCCTCTCAGGATGATCACATGTCGAGCATAAGGTGAAAAAACTCTCCATCGTTCAGTCTCGATTTAAATCACATTTACTCTGTCTAGAACAATTTTTTGTTGGTAAACTACTAAAAACGACACAAAACACAAGCAATCAACCACTTCCTTGGGAAAACTCGCCGAAAATCCACCATATCCACAAATAACATAGAGAACAATGGTCTGATCATACCTTGAGCTTAAACAAAACCTGCCCCAACCAGTTTTTCGCACTGTGACAGTCTTTCTTTCAATATAAACCCGTCCTTGCTCCCTCTTTCCGAAACTACCTTTAGACACAAAAAGAATCGTCTGAATTTGAGCTGAAAATGCGCAGACAACAAGGACAGTGCCTGTTTCAGTAGACAAAGTGTCAAATGGCCCAAAATACACACCACAAATAGAAGAAATATTACTTGCCTGTATGGGTTCCACTCTTCGTTGTGCACGAATCCAAGGCTTACAGATGTCCAGGCTATCGTTCTCGAGCATCCCAAAATGTAAAGTTCAAACAGGGGAAAATGACTTAGTCTAAAAGTTCTATGTTCTTTTGACTTTGTCTCATTACTATCATAGGAATCCGACAATATTGTTTTTGGAAAAAGTGCAAGTTTACATTGCTCAAAACATATTTCTGAATGCATAACCAATGAAATCTCCCATTCCAACCATTTTTCTAATTTTTAGCAAATTTTTGAGAAAGTTGTATTCAGAGTACTTAAGAGTTTTTGAGAGAATACTATTTGAACATTGTAAAATTGCAATTTTTCTAACAATTAAGTTGTCTAATGAAATCAAATTGTTTTTTAGAGAATACTATTTGAACATTGTAAAAGTGCAATTTTTCCAACAATTAAGTTGTCTAATGAAATCAAATTGTATAATGATAATCTAAAAAAAAAAAACTTAAAACATTTAGCCTATATGCGTAATTCTAAGAATGTTTGTTTCAAAGCATGTAATAACAAGGGCAACGAGGCTGCTCATACTGCCTCCTAATAATTTGTGCCTGAGGCAGTATGAGCAGCCATAGTCAACATAAAGGCTACTTACTACACCCCACAACCTGAGTACTACACCCCACTGCTGGAAACCTCGAAATAAGTGACTGAAACCTCAAAATAAGTGAAGGATTTAAGAACACTATAAAGTTATCAACAAATGAAATGTAAGAAAACTCATTTTTTTTACACATTAAAAAATAAAATTTTAAGTTTCTTATGTTACACATTAGGTTCTTTACAAAAATTTTAAAGTCAAACCAAATTAATAGAGCAGTAAAAGCTAACTCATTGCAATGTGTACTGTAGGAGGCAGTACAATAAAACTAATTACATCGTTCAAGACACAACATCTCATGTTTTAAAAACACACACGTGGTTTGCAGTCAATCCACTGGACATGGTGACTTGTCACCCAATCTGATCTACAATCAATGATCAAAGACTAAAGCCTTTTTGGTTGTGTGCAAGATAATATGCATTAAATCATGCCATACTTACATTCAGGTTAGGTTTATATTGGGAGAAACGTGTTAGTGTCCTCGGAATCGAATCCAAAATATTGGATTGCGAAGCTCAAGACCAAACACCCTGCACCATCCAAATTTGAAACCCAGATCATTACAGGGGCCTTTGCTGGCCCACTGAGAGAAGAGAACGATATTTTGTGCAGAAGAACACAAAAATGCACAGTTATGAGAACAATTAAAGAGAAGTGATGTAGGAGCATTGTAAGTAGCCAGCCAAGCAAACATAAAGACAGAAGACAATTGGAAAAGTGCAACACACATTTTGCACATTTTGAAATGTTTTTGAAAAAAAATAGTAGTTAATGAGCAAATATTAATGTAGTAGTTAAAGGAAGCGTATTTGCATGTTGTAAACAGATCTTGAGCGATTTTCTCTCATCTTCTGGATGTAATAGACATTAAGTCTGTTTAAAGAAAGTAGGTGGATTTGAATTAAGAGATTACACAGTTTTAGAAGCGTAGGAGGGAAAACGGATATAGACACCCTCATCCTTGTATCATTGTATATTTTTTTTGTAAAATTATCATCATTGAGAGCTATAGTAGAGAGTTGTAGAGAAGAACCCATGTACAGGAGCACTTGAGTTAATATATGAAACTTTGACTCAAATTTCATGGTGTTATGATGCTTACTCTTTACATTTGTTAAATGGTATGTTTACAGTGGTTTGTTTTCTTTGTTATGCATTTATCTCAATGATGTCTTGTGTGTATGATTTCATGTTGAATGTATGAATTCTAAGAGAGAATAAGAATGAGTTTCAATTGTTTCTCTTCCTAAGAATTCCTGCAAGGAGTGCAATGAACGTCCCCAAGGTGTGCGTTGACGAGCGTCTGAGTTTTATCTTAGAAAGCTCAGGAGGGATACCGTTGTTCTCATAACCAACAAAAGTGCAAGAGAAGAAAAAGAGTCGTGCAAGGTGTGTGCATGCTGGTTGAGGCCTTAGAATTTATCAACTAAGGTGAAGGAAGAAGGACCACTGTTGCAAAGAGTGCATAGGGTCGAAGACTCAAATAACTGGAAGTTATTTGAAAGTTTGTCGCAAGGAGTGCAAGCCGAAAACCCTTTGGAAATCTTGAGTTTGCAAGTAAAATCTCAGGAGAGATAACACCTTTAAAGTGTTCAAAGGAAGACAGAAATTGAACCACTTCAAAGGGAGACAGGGATTGAAGTCGTCGCATAGAAGTTAAGGTAAGAAGGGTGAACATTCAGTCGTTTGGACAGAAGTCATTGAGTAGTGAATCGAGCGGTCAGAATTCTCCATGGAGAGCTCACGAAGCCGCAAGGACCATAGGATCCAGTGGAGCCTTATGGACGATGAGAAGTCTTCGTGAAGGAAGTGCAAAGTTGCGAGAGTCATTGGATTTGACAGAGTTGCAAGGTGATTAGAGGCCAGTGAAACCCATCACCTTAGGATCCAGGATCAACATGAGTTGTTGATCATGCTTTGTATAAGCCGTTGGATCATATCACAAACTCGAGGTTCGTGAGTTTGGAGGCCAAACCAAATTTCTTGGTTTGCGCGAAGTTTCGAGTTGCGAGGAGTAGAGAAGGAGATGCAGACCGTTGGATCCAAAACACGGGAGAACCATTGGATCAGAATCTTCGCATGGTATCGCGTACTCAGGTTTTGGGGTTTGAGAGAGTTTCTTTTCGACTGTAGAAGTCGCAAAGTGTAGAGCACCGAGGGCTTGTGAGAACACGTGGCACATCCGGTTGTTGGGGACCGCAAGGTTGATAGGTGGCATAGTAATAGCGCACAGACAAAAGTGGAAGCTGGTGACAAGTGGAGGACCCATGTCGCCTGGGAAGAATTCAACCCATTGTTGACTTATCACGTCTTTGGGATTCGCGAAGGAGGAGAACAAGAGCTCAACGCTCCAATGCATGAAGTTGTGAGTTCCGAGGGGTACTAAAGCTAGGCCCTAGACAGTGGTTGTTTGTAGAGGCGCTAGCAAGGAATGGGTCATACCCATATCGCACTCTCGGGTATCGGAGGTTTGGAGACGAGGGTCTTCAATTCACAAACTTACAAGACTGCGAGTCATGAAAGGTGCTTGCACTAAGTCCTGAGTTGTGGTCGTGTGGAGGAGAAGACTCACACCTGGTGCACATGGTGCAAGTGGAGTTTTTGTGAAGGACCTGTGGATCGGATTCGTTGAAGGTTTCAGCAAGGAACCAAAGGAGCCGCTTCGGCTCAAGGAGAAATTAGAACGATCCTGTGTGGATCTCGGCCCGAGGGTAGGGGGTCTGCATCAGAGTGGTATCAGAGCTTGATTTTGTCTGTATATTTCAGGAAGAGTGAGCTAGAGGAAAAAGGAGCAGTCTGATACCATCAAAGTGGTATCAGAGCACATAATAATTTCTTTTCTTTCTATATCAAATAAAAGAGGAACAT
Organism: Picea engelmannii; assembly: GCA_009831015.1. NCBI lineage: Eukaryota > Viridiplantae > Streptophyta > Pinopsida > Pinales > Pinaceae > Picea > Picea engelmannii. The sequence goes on along the minus strand of ML776761.1, from coordinate 1,057,276 downwards.
TTTACAACCATGCCACCGAGAAGAAGAGACAGGCCAATGCTAATGCCTGATCTAGCAAGAGAAAGAGAAATGTGTGAGTTATGTGCCAGGGTTGATTCCATGGAGACAGCACAGAGGCGCATAGTTGACGCTGGGGATATCAGCAAGGCCAAAAGTGAAAATGAAGCTGGAAACGAAGGAGAAGAAGTTGTAGTCAAAGATGTTGTAGATGAACGCCTATTCAGGGTTGTTGCGAGGATAGGTGCCAGAGAAAAAATGGACATTCCAGTGTATGAGGGGAACCTGGATGTTGAATAGCTTCTAGACTGGATTAGAGCTCTATACAAATACTTCGACTATGAGGATGTCGAGGAAGACAAGAAAGTCAAACATGTCATTACTAGACTTAAAGGGCATGCAACATTATGGTGGGATGAACTGCAGGCTGATAGATGCTGCAAAGGCAAGCATAAAATCAAAAGCTGGGATAGAATGGTTGCAAAGATGAAAGCCAAATTCATACCCAGGGATTATCAAATCACTCTGTTTCAGAGGATGTAGAATTTGAGACAAAAGTTGATGTCAGTGAAAGAGTACACTGAAGAATTCTACAGGATAAACATCAGGTCAGGTCATCGAGAAAGCGACGATGAAAAAGTTGCCAGGTACATGAATGGTCTACAATATGACATTCAAGATGAGATGAGCATGCTGACCATTCAAATTGTGGAAGATGCTTATCAAATGGCTCTGAAAGATGAAGAGAAGATGAGCCGAAAGCGAGGTCAAAGAGGTCGAGGTAGAATTCAAGCCAGAGGCAAAACAATTGCCCAAGATAGAACTCAAAAACCTAAAGAAGAGGGGAATAAACCTCAAACTCAACCTGAGAGGGGAGGAAGCTCACAGAAAGGGTAGTATGATGATAGAAATACTTTTCCTTGAGCCAGAGAACGAGGAAGAGGCAGAGGAGGTGAAGTGAAATTCTTTGTCTATGGAAAAGTCAGACATAAATCCTATGAGTGTCCAGAAAGGAATAAAGATGGTGGTGAAACTCACATTGCCAAAGCTCAAGGACAGAATGTTGAGGTATACGACGCTGAGGGAAGAAGATCCTTAATGATGAAGAAAGTTCTCTTAAAGCTAGATAATGAGGCAAAGAACCCAGCCCAAAGAAACCGTCTATTTAGGACTGCTTTCAAAACTAAAGATAGGGTATGCACGGTCATAGTGGACAGCGGTAGCACAGACAATCTCATATCTACAAAGATGGTAGAAAAGATGGAGCTGGAGAATGTTGTACATCCAAGCCCATACAGAGTTTCGTGGCTACAAAAAAGACATCAGGTAAATGTCACTAAACAGTGTTTAGTTGAATTTAAAATAGGAGGATATAACGATGAAATATTATGTGATGTCATTCCCATGGATGTTTGTCATCTATTGCTGGGTAGACCATGGAAATATGATAGAAACGTAGTTCATGATGGGAGAAAGAACACGTACACCCTGGAGAAAAATGGTAGGACTCACATGTTGTTGCCAATTAAGGATAAAGAAGTGAAAACATAAATGAGCAACACTATACTTCTCATGAGTGGGAAGGAAATTCTTAAGGAGGTTAAGAAGAAGGAAGACACACCATTTATTGTGGTTAGGAAGCCCAAAATTGTTTTGACTAGTATGAGAATAGATGATTTACCAGAAGAAATCTAGGAGTTGCTAGAAGAATTTGTTGATATAGTAGTGGACGAACTACCTTGTTCATTGCCACCTATCAGGAGTATAATCCATCATATTGATCTTATACCTAGAGCCACTTTGCCGAACAAAGCCGTGTACAGGTTAATGCCGCAGGAAAATGAAGAAGTTAAGAGACAGGTCCAGGACTTAATGGACAAAGGATTGATTCGGAAGAGAATGAGTCCATGCGTTGTTCCAATAGTGCTCAGTCCAAAGAAATATGGGGGCTAGAAAATGTGTACAGACTCAAGGGAAATCAATAAGATTACCATCAGATATAGATTTCCATTACCAAGGATGGACGACTTGATGGATTGCTTGAGTGGAGCAAAGTTTTTTTCAAAGATTGATTTGAAAAGAAGGTATCATCAAATTCGAATGAGAGAGGGTGGTGAATGGAAGACATCATTCAAGACAAATGAGGGGTTGTATGAATGGCTTGTCATGCCATTTGGCTTAACAAATGCACCCAGTACTTTCATGAGGTTGATGAATGAAGTCCTGAAAGATTTCATTGGTAAATTCGTCATCGTATATCTTGATGATATATTAATCTTCAGCAAAACAAAAGCAGAGAACTTCAAGCATATAGCTGCAGTAATGAGAAGATTACAGCAAGAGAAATTGTTGATAAATATGAAGAAATCATCATTTATGAGAGCATAACTCATCTATTTGGGTTTTGTTATCTCTGAAAATGAGTTGAAGATGGATCCAGAAAAGGTAGATGCAATTAAGAATTGGCCATCGCCGAAAAGTGTGTTTGAAGTTCAAAGCTTCCATGGTTTGGAAAGTTTCTATAGGAAATTCATTCGAAACTTCAATGGAATTAACGCACCAATGATGGATACGGTGAAGAAAAGACATAAATCTTTTCACTGGACAGAAGAAGCAGAGAAGAGTTTCAATCTGCTGAAGAAGAAGATCACTAAGCAACCAATTCTGGTTTTGTCAGATTTCAGCAAGACATTCTAGGTTAGGTGTGACGTGAGTGGATTTGCAATTGGAGCGATCTTGAGCCAAGACGACAGGCCGATCGCATATTTCAGTGATAAACTGAATGAAGCAAAGATCAAGTACTCCACATATGACAAGGAATTATATGCAGTCATACAAGTGCTGAAGAAATGGAGACACTATTTGATTCCCAAGAAGTTTGTTTTGTACAGTGATAATCATGCTTTACAATTCGTGACTTGATAGGAGAAGTTAAACCAAAAGCATGCTAAATGGGTTGAATTAATGCAGAATTTTACTTTTGTGATTAAGCATATTTTTGGAATTGCTAACAAAGTTGTTGATGCTTTGAGCAAGAAATGTTTGCTTATGCAGGAATTCAGAGTCAAGACTTTAGGTTTTGATAACCTCAAATAAATGTACAAAGATGACCCAGATTTTAAAGAGACATATGAAGCATATGAGAATCCAATTCTCATGGATAGAAGCCAATGAACTGAATACATGATCTAGGATGGATTATTGTTCGGGGGAAATCAACTATGTATTCCAAAATGCTCCATGAGGGAGAATTTGTTGAAGGAAAAGCATAGTGGAGGATTGGTCGGACACTTCGGTCATGACAAGACGTTCTCAAAGTTGAATGGCTCATATTTTTGGCCAGGGATGAGGAGAAATGTCAAGAAATTTGTGGGCAGGTGCAAAATTTGTCAGGACACGAAAGGAAAGAGGCAGAATGCAGGATTATACCAACCATTACCCATACCTGAAAGGCCGTGGGACGCAGTGAAAATGGATTTCATATTGGGACTACCAAGGACACAAAGAGGATGTGATTCGATCTTTGTGGTAGTCGACAGATTTTCAAAAATGGCACACTTCATACCATGCCAGAAAACCAGTGACACAACTCATATTGCGAACCTGTTTTTCAAGGAAGTCGTCAAACTTCACGGCTTACCAAGGAGTATCATTTCTGATCGAGATACCAAGTTCATAGGACATTTCTGGAGGACCTTATGGAAGAAGTTGGGGACAAGTTTGTCTTTCATGTCAGCGTATCATCCTTAGACGGATGGATAGACAGAAATCGTGAACAAGAGCTTGGGAGATTTGTTGAGAAGCTTAGTGACTGAACACCACAGTCAGTGGGATCACATTCTTCCACATGCAGAATTTTCTTATAATGATTCTCTTAATAGAAGAAGAGGGCAGAGTCCATTCCAGATTGTATATGGAATGCAACCAAGGGGAGTTTCTGAATTGAAAGATTCAGAACAAAATGAATTCAGGAATGCTAGTGCAAAAGACTTTGCATAAGGAATGAAAGAGCTTCACAGCCGAGTCAAGAAGCGATTGCAGAGTACAAGTCAAGAATACAAGCGGAGAGAAGATCAACATAAGCGAGAACTTCAATTTAATGTTGGTGATCTGATTCTTGCGCATATGAGGAAGGAGAGGTTCCCAAGGGGAACGTATAACAAATTGAAGATGAAAAAGATTGGACCATGCAAGGTCATGATGAAATTTGGGGCAAACACATATGAGATTGAATTACCCGAGGGGATCGGAATCTCACCAATATTCAATGTTGCAGATTTATACCCTTACAGAGATGAAGAAATGGGAGTAAAAGATGAACAGAAAGAAGTTTAGTGGACAAAACAAATGCCTATAGCTGAAAATCCACAGATGGAAAGAATAATTGACAAGAGGATTAGCAGAAAGACCAGGAGAAAAGAGTATTTTGAATACTTGGTCAAATGGAAGGGGCATCCAGTTGAAGATGCTAGTTGGGAGGATGAAGCAGAAATTCATAAGCATGGACAGACCATGCAAGAGCTCATGAACAGGAGGTCATGAAAATTTTCAAGCAAGGGAGTATGATGTAGGAGCATCGTAAGCAACCAGCCAAGCAAGCATAAAGGCGGAAGACATCTGGAAAAGCGCAGCACACATTTTGCACATTTTGAAATGTTTTTGAAAATAAAATAAAATTAATGAGCAAATATTAATGTAGTAGTTAAAGGAAGCATACTTGCATGTTGTAAACAGATCTTGAGCGATTTTCTGTCATCTACTGGATGTAATAGACATTAAGTTTGTTGAATGAAAGTAGGTAGGTTTTAATTAAGAGATTAGATGGTTTTAGAAGCGTAGGAGGGAAAACGAATATAGACATCCTCATCCTTATATCATTGTATATTTTTTTTGTAACATTATCATCATTGAGAGCTGTAGCAGAGAGCTGTAGAGAAGAACCCATGTACATGAGCACTTGAGTTAATATATGAAGCTTTGACTCCAATTTCATGGTGTTATGATGCTTACTCTTTACATTTGTTAAATGGTATGTTTACAATGGTTTGTCTTCTCTGTTATGCATTTATCTCAATGTTGTCTTATGTGTATGATTTCATGTTGAATGTATGAAGTTTGAGAGAGAAGAAGAATGAGTTTCAATTGTTTCTCTTCATGAGAATTCTTGCAAGGAGTGCAGTGAACGTCCACAAGATGTGCGTTGACGAGGGTCTGATTTTTATCTTAGAAAGCTCATGAGGGATACCGTTGTTCTCATAACCAACAGAAGTGCAAGAGAAGCACAAAAGCCGTTCAAGGTGTGGGTAGGTTGGTTGAGGCCTTAGAATTTATCAACTAAAGTGAAGGAAGAAGGACCACTGTTGCAAAGAGTACACAGGGTCAAAGACTCAAATAACTGGAAATTATTTGAAAGTTTGTCGCAAGGAGTGCGAGCAGGAAACCCTTTGGATATCTTGAGTTTGCAAGTAAAAGCTTAGGAGAGATAACACCTTTGAAGTGTTCAAAGGAAGTCAGAAATCGAACCACTTCAAAGGGAGATGGGGATTGAAGCTGTCACATAGAAGTTAAGTTTAGAAGGGTGAACATTCAGTCGTTTGGACAGAAGTCATTGAGTAGTGAATCGAGCGGTCATAATTTTCTATGGAGAGCTCGCGAAGTCGCGAGGACCATAGGATCCAGTGGAGCCGTATGGACGGTGAGAAGTCTTTGTGAAGGAAGTGCGAGGTTGCGAGAGTCATTGGATTTGATAGAGTTGCAAGGTGATTAAAGGTCGGTGAAACCCATCACCTTAGGATCCAAGATCAACATGAGCCATTGATCGTGCTTTGTATAAGCCGTTGGATCATATCGCGAACTTGGGGTTCATGAGTTTGGAGGCCAGACAAAATTTCTTGGTTTGCGCAAAGTTTCAAGTTGCAAGGAGTAGAGAAGGAGATCCAGACCATTGGATCCAAAAACACGGGAGAACCGTTGGATCAAAATCTCCGCGTGGTATCACGTACTCGGGTTTCGGGATTTGAGAGAGTTTCTTTTCGACTGCAGAAGTCACGAAGTGTCGAGTGTCGAGGGCTCGTGCGAACACGTGGCACATCTGGTCGGTGGGGACTGCGAGGTTGATAGGTGGCGTAGTAACAACCCCTAGAGAAAAGTGAAAGCGGGTGACAAGCAGAGGACCCACGTCGCCTGGGAAGAAGTCAACCCATTGTTGACTTATCGCGTCTCGGGGATTCGCGAAGGAGGAGTACAAGGGCTCAACGCTCCAACTCACGAAGTTGCGAGTTGCGAGGGGTGATAAAGCTAGGCCCTAGCCAGTGGTTGTTTGTAGAGGCACTAGCAAGGAAGGGGCCATACCTGTATCGCACTCTCGGGTATCAGAGGTTTAGAGTAAAGGGTCTTCAATTCACAAACTCACGAGATTGCAAGTCAGGAAAGGTGCTTGCACTAAGGCCTGGGTTGTGGTCATGTGGAGGTGAAGACTCACACCTGGTGCACGTGGTGAAGGTGGAGTTTTCATGAAGGACCTGTGGATCAGATTCGTTGAAGGTTTTAGCAAGTAACCAAAGGAGTTGCTTCGGCTCGAGGAGAAATTAGAACGATCCTGTGCGGATCTCGGCTCGAGGGTAGGGGATATGCATCAAGAAGATCAGTGCTATACAAATCAGAGAGGTCAATTGCCAAATAAAGGTTTATTGATTTGCTAACATTTACACTTTGCTATCATCAGAATTGTGGGGATTCCATCTTTATTTCATCATTTAATGACGGGATTCCATTTTCAATTTTATCATTAAAATTTCGATGACATATAAAGTTAATGGTTGAAAAATCCGATAGCATCATTAAAATAATGATTGAAATTTAATATTTTGATGACGCATATAAAATTTACAATTTAAAAATCTGATATGGTCAATTTCAATTATCAAAAAATCTTTATGATTAGTATGATTAAAAATGTGGATCGCTCTATTTTAAATACTTGAAACCAGATGAGATGTCCACTATAAACTCTAGACTAGTTATACAACAAACCCTAAGAAAAATTATGACTTAAGATGAGATGTCCTAAAACCTAAAAATTATGACTTAATAAAGAGATGTCCTAAAACAACAAGGAGATCCCACTCATATGAGTGCAATTGGCCAAGGTTTAATAAAAAATTTAAACCTAGATAGGAAGAGTATAACAACATAAACTTACAATAATGATGCTTTATCTTTGGAGGGAACGCCTGTTAATTTTTGAACCTTCGGTGATGCCGATGCCTGCAACCTCTCAACCCGCAGATCGAAAGGTCCACGTCAACATAGGATCTTTCTTTTCCCACTGGCCCAAAGAACTCTAAACAGCTCTTATATTTCCCTATCGGGAAATCTGCACCCACAACAAACTCTCACGGGATCCCCTCTTTGCTCTTGGGGGATCAGACTTCGCAAATTCGCGAATCCAATGGTCAATCATTGGTCTCTCGAATCCCCGAAACCCGAAGACAGTCAACGCTGACCTTTCCTCTTTCCTGTTCGGGATTTTCCTTATCACGATTTTGGCGATCGCAATGTTGAGAAACTCGTCTCCTCGACTCCCGAATCCCAATCTGCCGAAACTCCGATACACTCGGGAGCTTTGACCTTTCAACGCCCCTTCACTTCTGTCGGGACTTCGGACTTCGCAATATCGCGATTCCTAATGCAATGTGTTCGGAACTTCGCTCCACAAATCTCTGAAATGGTTAACGGAGTTTGACTACGTGTCAATAGTGTGCCACCTGTCCACTTACTGACTCCGCTGTGGCCCACACAATCCTCTTAACTTTCGGGACTTCGCGTTTCATGGTTTCGCAATTCCCGTTGCAAGGTTTACGGGACTTCAACCTATGAAACCCCGATATGGAAATCCACGTGTAAATCCAACGACCCTTGTGGCTCGGATCTATGGTCCTGCCCCTCCTAATATTTAAACCTTTAGGGAATACTCACCGTATCTCCCCTGCTCCTCCGCGAGACCTGATGGCTCACGGGACTTCGTGAATTCTCCTCAGAGAATCCCGACTGTCCGTTCTTTCCTCTAAGAATCTCTGTACAACTAACCAAGGTGTTTCTCTCCGTGGAACTCATCCTCCTACAGTCCCTCGTCACTATGCCTTCCTTCAACTCCTTCAAAGGTCCAATTCCTTTGAGCTTTCCTAACTCTGAGTCTTTCAGAAAACTATTGCACGCACTCCTTATGGAAAACTTTCAAATACTTTCAAGTGCTTAATCTCTTCGACTGCACACACACCTGCAACAGCAGTCTCTAAATTCTTCGCTCAGGTTCACAACCCTGAGGCTTTACTCGGCCTACACACTCCTTGCACGGCTCCTGTGTTGAACTGCACCTTTATGTGAATGAGAACAAAAACTATCCCTCCTGAGCTTTCAGAGACGAACCTCTGAATACCTTGTCGACGCACTCCTTGCAGACAATTCAACTGTACTCCTTGCAGGAACTCTTGCTCAGATAGAGAAACAGTTGAAACTCATTCCTCTCTTCTTTCCTCTTATATTTTAAACAGTCAACAAGAAATCATTCATACATAGCATAAAAGCAATTGCATGACAGAAAGAGTAAAGCATTTATGAGCATAACATTCAAAGATGCATACACAGAGAATATATGAACACCATGAGTCTGAATCATAACTTTCTTGTATTAATCCATAACTTCTGTACATGGAGTCTACTACATAGCTCTCTTCTTCTCTTCTATGCTCTCTCTCCAATTATGTTACAATACACAAGGAGGGTGTCTATATCCCAATTCCTTCTTGCACTCAAAAACTGTCTAATCTAGAATTGAATTCTATCTACTTACATTAACTACCATAAATGCCTTCTACCTACTAAGGATGAGAGAAAATCGCTCAAGTTCTGTTTACATTTTATAGGTGCGCTTCCACTTGATGTTTCATTAATGGTCGAAGATATTTTAAAATTTGTGCTGGGCACTTTTCCAGCTGTCTGTTGTCTCCACATTGGCTCGCTTGAGATGCTCCTGCATCATACTCCTCGGCTTGAAAATTTTCATGGGCTCCTGTCCATGAGCTCACGCATGGTTTGTCCATGCCTCTGTATCTCTGCTTCCTTCTCCCAACTGGCATCTTCAATTGGATGGTCTTTCCATTTGACCAGATACTCAAAGTATTGCTTTCGCCTAGTCTTCTTGCTCACTCTTTTATCCAGTATGTGCTCCATCTGTGGCTTATCTGCAATTGGCATCTGCTTTGTCCACTGGATCACTGGCTGCTCATTTCCAGTCCCTGTTTCCTCAACTTTATATGGGTACAAATCTGAGATAATGAATATCAGAGAAATTCTGATCCCATCGGGTAATTCAGTCTCGTACGCATTCGCCCCAAATTTCTTCAAGACCTTACATGGTCTGATTTTCTTCATCTTCAGCTTATTATATGTTCCTTGCGGGAACATTTCCTTCCTTAAATGTGCCAAAATCAAGTCACCAACCTCAAATTGAAGTTGTCTCTTGCGCTGATCGGCTCTGCGCTTATACTCCTGGCTGTGAAGTTCCTTCATCACCTCTGCGAAATATTATGCACTAGTGCTCCTAGTCGCAGTCTATTCTGAGTCTCTCAGCTCAGAAATTCCTCTCGACTGCATTCCATAGACAACTTGAAATGGACTCTGCCCTGTGCTCCTGTTAACTGAGTCGTTATAAGCAAACTCTGCCTGTGGTAATATGTTGTCCCACTGGCTGTGGTGTTATGTCACCAAGCTTCTCAGCAAGTCTCCCAGACTTCTGTTCACCACTTCCGTCTATCCATCCGTCTGAGGATGATAAGACGAACTAGAAAACAAGTTAGTTCCCATCTTCTTCCATAAGGTCCTCCAGAAGTGCCCTATGAACTTTGTATCTCGATCTGAAACTATACTCCTTGGTAAGCCGTGAAGTCGAATGACCTCTTTGAAGAACAGATTCACAATGTGAGTTGTGTCACTGGTCTTCTGACATGGAATGAAGTGTGCCATCTTAGAAAATCTATCCACCACCACAAAGATCGAGTCAAAACCTCTTTGTGTCCTTGGAAACCCCAATACGAAATCCATGTTGATTTCATCCCACGACCTCTCTGGTATGGGCAATGATTGATAAAACCCTGCATTATGTCTTCTTCCCTTTGAATGCTAGAAAATTCTACATCTTTCCATGAATATCTTGACATCTGCTCGCATTCCCAGCCAAAAATATGACTCATTCATCTTTGTGAACATCTTGTCGTGACCAAAGTGTCCTGCCAATCCTCCACTGTTCTTCTCCTTTAGCAAGTTCTCCCTCATGGAGCATTTCGGAATACACAACTGATTACCCTTAAACAATAATCCTTCTTGGATCATGTATTCTATCCAATGACTTCTGTCTCTGAGAATTGGATTCTCAGTTGCTTCATATGCCTCCTTAAAATCCTGATCTTCTGTGTACATGTCCCTGAGATCATCAAAACCCAACGTTTTGAATTTTAACTCCTGCAACAAAAAACACTTCCTGCTCAAAGCATCAAAAACTTTGTTAGAAGTACCAGAAATATGTTTTATCACAAAAGTGAAATTTTGTGTATATTCCACCCATTTGATATGTCTCTGATTCAACTTTTCCTGTTGAGTCACAAACTGCATTACATGATTGTCGTTGTATAATACAAATTCTTTCAGGATCAAGTAATGCCTCCATTTCTTCAATGCCTGTATGATAGCATAAAACTCCTTATCATAAGTGGAGTACTTCACTTTTGCTTCATTCAACTTCTCACTGAAATATGCTATCGGCCTGTCTTCCTGACTCAAGACTGCCCCGATTGCAAATCCTCTTGCATCGCATCTCACCTGAAATGTCCTTTGGAAATCCAGCAACACCAAAATTGGTTCTTCCATGATCTTCCTCTTCAACAGATTGAAACTCTTTTCATCTTCTTCAGTCCAGTGAAAAGATTTATGTCTCTTCTTCATTGTATCCATCATCGTTGCACTAATTCCACTGAAATTCCTGATGAAATTTCGGTAGAAACTATCCAATCCGTGAAAACTTCTCACCTCAAAGATATTCTTCGGTGATGACCAATTCTTGATTACCTCCACCTTATCTGGATCCATCCTCAACTCATCTGCAGAAATAACAAATCCCAAGTAGATGAGCTCTGTCTTCATGAATGAGGATTTCTTCATGTTTATCAACAACTTCTCTTGCTATAACCTTTGCATCGATGTAGCCAAATGCTTCAGATGCTCTGCCACTGTTTTACTGAAATCCAGTATGTCATCTAAATACACAATGAAAAATTTTCCGATGAACTCCCTCAGGACTTCGTTCATCAACCTCATGAAGGTACTCAGCGCATTTGTTAAGCCAAATGGCATAACAAGCCATTCATACAACCCTTCGTTGGTTTTGAATGTTGTCTTCCACTCATCACCTTCTCTCATGCGGATCTGGTGATAACCACTTTTCAAATCAATCTTTGAAAAATGCTTTGCTCCACTCAAGCAATCCATCAGATCATCCATCCTTGGCAATGGAAATCTATACCTGATGGTTATCTTGTTAATCACCCTCGAGTCAGTACACATCCTCCAGCCTCCGTCTTTCTTCGGACTGAGTATTGTCGGAACAACACACGGACTCAAGCTTTCCCTGACCAAACCTTTGTCCAATAAATCCTGGACTTTCCTTTTAACCTCTTCATTCTCTTGCGGTGTCAATCTATATGCGGCTTTATTTGGCAAACTGGCTTCTGGTATGAGATCAATGCGATGACTCACACTTCTGATTGGTGGTAACGAACGAGGTAGTTCGTCCACTACTATGTCAGCGAACTCTTCCAGCAGTTCCTAAACTTCTTCTGGTAAATCATCCACCCTTGTGCTGGTCAAAACAATTCTAGGCTTTTTTACCACAATGAACTATGGATCCTACTTCTTCTTAACCTTTGTAAGAAGTTCCTTCCCACTCATGAGAAGTACAGTGTTGTTTACTTCCGGTTTCACCTCCTTATCCTTGATTGGAAGAAACATTTGAGTCCTCCCATTCTTCTCTAGGGTGTATGTGTTCATTCTCCCATCATGAATCACATTTCTATCATATTACCACGATCTACCCAGCAATAGATGACAAAAATCCATAGGAATGACATCACATAATATCTTATCATTATATCCTCCTATATTAAATTCAACTAAACCTTGTTTAGTGACAGTTACCTGGTGTCCTTTTTGTAGCCACGAAATTCGGTATGGGCTTGGATGATCAATCGTCTCCAGCTCCATCTTTTCTACCATCTCCGTAGAAATGAGATTATCAGTGCTACCAATATCCATAATGACCTTGCATACCCTGTCCTTGATTTTGCAAGCAGTCCAGAAAAGTCTGGTTCTTTGAACTGAACTCTCCACCTCCTTCTCTGGTGTTAAAAGGACTTTTTGCATCATCAACGATCTTCCACCTTCAGCGTCTTTTTCCTCAACATCTCACCTCTGTGCCTCGGCGATGTGAGCTTCTCCACTTTCCTTATTTTTATCTAGACACTCATAAGACTTGTGCCCATTCTTTCCACATGTGAAGCAGGTTATTACTCCACCTCTTCCTCTTCCTCTACCTCTAGTATGAGGAAAACTCTTATTGTCAGCATAATCTCCTCTCTACTCAGTATGCTGCCCTCTCTATTCAACATATTTCCCTCTCTGTGAGCTTCCACCTCTCTCAGTTCGAGTCTGAGGTTTCTTCCAGTCTTCCTTGGGCTTCTAATATTTGTCCTGGGCAACTGATTTGCCTCTGGGCTGACTTCTGCCTCGGCCTCTCTAACCCTTCTTTCAGCTCAGTTTCTCTTCATCTTTTAGAGCCATCTGATAAGCATCTTCCACCGTTCAGATGGTTACCATGCTCATCTCATCCTAAATGTCGTATCTTAGGCCATTCATGTATCTGGCAACTTTTTCATCATCGCTCTCCCGATGACCTGCCTTGATGTTCAGCTTGTAGAATTCTTCAGTGTATTCTTTCATTATCATCAGATTCTGTCTCAGGTTCTGCATCCTCCTGAACAGAGTAATCTGGTAATCTCTAGGGATGAATTTTGCCTTCATCTTCGCGATTATTCTATCCCAGCTCTTGATCTTCTGCTTGCCTTTGCAGCGTCTATCAGCTTGTAGTTCATCCCACCACAATGTTGCATGTCCCTTCAATCTTGTGACAGCATTATTGACTTTCTTGTCCTCTTCGACATCTTCATAGTCAAAGCATGTGTCGAGAGCCCTAACTCAGTCTAGAATCTCTTCAGCATCCATATTTCCTTCATAAACTGGAATGTCCATCTTTGCTCTTGCACCCATTCTTGCAATAGCTCTGATCAAGCGTCCGTTTGATGCATCTTCTGCTGCAACTTCTTCTTCATGTTCAGCCTCAATTTCACTCTTGGAATCACTTAGATCCCCAGCACTGACTGTGCGTCTTTGGGTTGTCTCCATGTCTTCGAGTCTAGCTCGCAGATCACGCATCTCTCTCTCCATGGCTGGATCTGTCACCTGCCTGCCTCTTTTTCTCGGCATTTCCCTATCCCTTTTTTTTCTTGTCCTTTCTCCTTGGCGGCATGGTGAATTCTTATTTTTCTATGCTACAGAAAGCAAAGAACCTTTCTGTGCTCTGATACCAAACTGCTGCCAACACCTGCAACCTCTCAACCCGCAGATCGGAAGGTCCACGTCAACATAGGATCTTTCTTTTCCCACTGGCCCGAAGAACTCTAAACGACTCTTCTATTTTCCTATCGGGAAATATGCACCCACAACAAACTCTCACAGGATCCCCTCTTTTCTCTTGGGGGATCGGACTTCGCAACTTCGCGAATCCAGTGGTCAATCATTAGTCTCTCGAATCCCTGAAACCCGAAGACAGTCAACGTTGACCTTTCCTATTTCCTCTTCAGGATTTTCCTTATCGCGATTTCGGTGATTGCAATGTCGAGAAACTCGTTTCCTTGACTCCCGAATCCCAATTTTCTGAAACTTCAATACACTCGTGAGCTTTGACCTTTCAACGCCCCTTGACTTCTATCGAGACTTCGGACTTCACAATATCGCGATTCCTAATGCAATGTGTTCGGAACTTCGCTCCACGAATCTCTGAAACGGTTAACGGAGTTTGACTCCGTGTCAATAGTGCGCCACCTATCCACTTACTGACTCCATTATGGCCCCCACAATCCCCTTAACTTTCGGGATATCGTGTTTCATGATTTCGCGATTCCCGTTGCAAGGTTTACGGGACTTCAACCTACGAAACCCCGATATAGAAATCCACGTGTAAATCCAACAACCCTTGTGGCTCAGATATACGGTCTAGCCCCTCCTGAGCTTTAAAACTTTATGGAATACTCACCGTATCTCCCCTGCTCCTCAACGAGATCTGACGGCTCACGGGACTTCGCGAATTCTCCTCAGAGAATCCAGACCATCCGTTCTTTCCTCTAAGAATCTCTATACAACTAACCAAGGTGTTTCTCTCCGCGGAATTTGTCCTCCTGCAGTCCCTCGTCACTATTCATTCCTTCAACTCCTTCGAAGGTCCAATTCCTTTGATCTTTCTCATCTCTGAGTCTTTCATAAAACTCTTGCACGCGCTCCTTGTAGCAAACTTTCAAATACTTTCAAGTGCTTAATCTCTTCGACTCCACGCACACCTGCAGAAACAACCTCTAAATTCTTCGCTCAGGTTCACAACCCTGAGGATTTACTCGGCCTACGCACTCCTTGCACGACTCCTGTGCCCAACTGCACCTTTGTGTGAATGAGAACAAAATATATCCCTCCTGAGCTTTCAGAGATGAACCTTTGAATACCTTGTCAACGCACTCCTTGCGGATAATTCAACTGCACTCCTTGCAGGAACTCTTGCTCAGATAGAGAAACAGTTGAAACTCATTCCTCTCCTCTTTCCTCTCAGATTTCAAACATTCAACAAGAAATCATTCATACATAGCATAAAAGAAATTGCATGACAAAAAGAGTAAAGCATTTATGAGAATAACATTCAAAGATGCATACACAGAGAATATATGAACACCATGAGTCTGAATCACAACTTTCTTGTATTAATCTAGAACTTATGTACATGGAGTCTGCTACACAACTCCCTGCTTCTCTTCTATGCTCTCTCTCCAATTATGTTACAATACACAAGGAGGGTGTCTATATCCCGTTTCCCTCTTGCACTCAAAAACTGTCTAATCTAGAATTGAATTCTATCTACTTACATTAACTACCATAAATTCCTTCTACCTACTAAGGACGAGAGAAAATCTCTCACGGTCTGTTTACATTTTACAAGTGCGCTTCCACTTGATGTTTCATTAATGGTCCAAGATATTTTAAAATTTGTGCTGGGTGTTTTTCTAGCTGTCCGTTGTCTCCGCGCTGGCTCGCTTGAGATGCTCCTGCATCACTCGGTCTCATATTTCTACCTATATAAAATTTAATGCCGAAATATATTTTCACCTACAATTTTTCTCAATAAATCCATGGTTCATACATGTAGCCAACTGTAAAAGAATTTGCAAATTGAATGATGGAAGAGATTGTCTCACCACATTAGTGATGGTTGTTATTATGCCAATTGGAAGAGTGAAAACCACCGCCAATGCACAGGCCAAGATTACTCCCCCCCATGGTAGTTGTAGTTGTTTCTCAAACCATGCACAGGTTACAATAGCTACGCCTATTGTCAAGACCAGCACTATTATAAACCAGGATTGTGGAACAGCCTTGTAGTTTTCAACATGTCTTGCCCGCTTCTACAACTGCCAAGGACTTGCATCCACATTGCCTCTCATCTCATTATTGTCACACATATTTTCTTACCTCACCGATTTTTCTATTTATGACTTCAGAGATTAAATTTCCCCTTCTTTCCACGCTATTCTCACTAAAAGTTGTGAGCCATATTCCACTTTCATAGTGGACTGGTTCCAACTGAACAGAAGATGAAAGGCAAGGAGATGGCGAAATGGGTGCCATTGGCTTTAATTATGTACTCCATGTTCGGTATAGATGGTGCAGTGATATCTAGCACTGATGGCCCCATAAAGACAATAGTCATTCTTGTTATGGAGAATCAATCTTTCGACCACATGTTGGGATGGATGAAGCAGCTCAATCCACAAATCGACAGGGTCACCGGCCAGGAGTCGAATCCGATATCCACAAAGGATCCCAGCTCTGTGAGTATTTTCTTCCAGGGCAAGGAAACGTATGTGGATCCAGACCGAGGCCACTCGTTTCAAGCAATACGAGAGCAGATATTTGGCTCTGATAACACCTCTGCGAATTCTGCCCCCATGAACGAATTCTCTTAGCAGGCGACTTCTTTGGGAGGTTCGAACATGTCTCAGACCGTCATGAATGGATGTAGACCCAAGGTCGTTCCCATATATAAAACTCTCGTAAATGAGTTCACGGTATTCGATCGGTGGTTTTCTTTTATGTCGGCCTCGACATAACCCAACAAACTCTACGTTCATTCTGTGACTTCCCATGGAGCCACCAACAATATCCCATCTTGTTGGTCGATGAATAACCAAAGAAAACCATCTTCGAATCAATAGACGAGTCGATGAAGTTGGTCAAGCAGAAGATAAGGATAAGATACGTGGAGGCAGGATATTGGCAGATGGTTAATGAACAAGTGGCAAGTTATTATAGGCTTTGGACAGACGATGAAAGTCGAGCAAAACTTCCCCTATATAA
Organism: Picea engelmannii; assembly: GCA_009831015.1. Classification (NCBI taxonomy): domain Eukaryota; kingdom Viridiplantae; phylum Streptophyta; class Pinopsida; order Pinales; family Pinaceae; genus Picea; species Picea engelmannii. Next base: position 1,040,497 of record ML776761.1, on the reverse strand, counting down.
CACCTTCAGTGTAATAAATAAATAATATTATATATAATTACATGCGATTACACATCTACTCACTTTTCCTAATATCTGTACAACAGGTTCTAATTAGTTGTATAATTATTCCTTGTCTACATCATAATTATTAAAATCGAAATCTAACATATAAAACAAACTTATCACACCACCACAATAAATTACATTTCCCAATATGACTTGAATCTCTCTCCAAACTTATTGGTTTCAATTATAATTTTACACATTCCACAATTAATAATCAATACCAATGCCGATGTGAATACCAATGCCTCGCCATGTTTGATGTAAACTATGGTTGGAATTTCATCCTCGGTTCGAGCTTTGTAAAAAGTGGGAAATGAAGGTGATGTTTTGTGTTGTAGTGGTAGTGTCAATCATCTAATACCACACTAATTTTGGTAAGATAATATTACTTAATATATTAATATTATATAAATTAAAATATATATTATAGAATATGTTAGTGCATAACACATTAATTTTTATGAGATAATATTATGTAATATAATAAGTATTATATAAATTAAAATATATATTATAAAATGTGAAATGTATAATTTTTTTTAAATTTCATTTTTATTTGATTAGCTCAACTCAATTAGAAGGAAATTTAGGTTAATCTCATAATTATATTACAATTATTCTAAAGTAAAAATATGGAGATCTTATCCAATAATTTATAAACTATGTGTTATTATGGAGGAACATCTCTTCATCCATACCTTGTGAGTCTATGTCAAATTCTTTGAATTCAAATTTTTTGAGGGTGTAGTTATTTGTGTTAAGTTTTCTCATTTAAAATAACAAAAACCAGAAAAGAAACTGATTTATTTTAAGATTATGAAACTAACCCATTTGTTAGCATATTGTTCATGTTTCACAGTAATCGTGATCACCATCATCAATAAATATAGGGTGCCAACTATCATCTCCATTTCCAAATCTACTTGACAGGGAACATATTTAAATATTCACATCCAATAAATGAGTTTGTGCATATTTCCATTTTAAATATTTACATGGAGCACTCAATGTTAGGGTTCTATTATTTGGCTTAATGGGATTGTCTAGGGTTCAACGATACATTGGAATTTTCCTAACCTTTGTGCAATGTGAAATTAATGAGCAATTTGTCCTAGGAGTCAAACTAGTTCAAATTCATCTTCAGACTCATCTTTGTTATTGAGAGGATGGGGTGTAATATATTCATGTACATAAACCGAAGGACAAATTTATGGTGAAGGACGAATATATATTCATATCATTGAAAGTGAAGGATGGACATATTTATGTTATATATTCATATCGTTGAAAGTGAAGGACAAACATATTTATGATGAAGGACAAATATATATTCATATCGTTGAAAATGAAGGATGGATATATACATGAACATTGGAATGTGATATTTCGTTGAAGGATGGATATATCGTTGGATCAAATAAATATCGTTGAAGGATGGATAAGTCATTCAAACTCATCTATGTTATCAAATAAGGATGATATATTCTTGGATCAAATAAATATCCTTGAAGGATGGATAAATCGTTCAAACTCATCTCCTTTATTAAAGGATGATGTATCCTTCAATAGATATCCTTGAAGGATGGATAAGTCGTTCAAACACATCTCTGTTATCAAACAATCGGGGTGTAATTATTATTATTTGATGTAGTTCAATTTTAAATATGAACATAAAGTAGTGGATATGGATATTTATTCCATGTGAATGTGAATAGTTTGATTTTGGATATGAATATTTATTCCATGTGGATGTGAATAGTTTGATTTTAAATATGCATAGAGAGTGGTGGATATTTAAAATCAAATTATGCAGAGAGAGTGGTTCATAATTGAAATTGAACTAGTCACATGCAATTTAAAATCCCTCACATGTAATCTATCTTTGAATTACTCACATGCCATTTAAAATCAAACTACATACATTCTCTCATTTCTTGCAATTTGTTTGAACACTCACATGCAATTTAAAATCCAACCATTATAATATATAAAATAAATATATTCATGCATTTGGCTCTATGATTTAACCTCATTATGACACACAAAGCATTTGGAGCTACAAATTTTACCTAGGGGGATGATTGGATATTTAATCAATTCCTTTGGATGGATACTTCCTCATTTTCTCATACTTTGTGATTGTTAGGAACAGTACATCCAAGAATGTGAATCTGGTCATGGGAGGATAAATTACACAACAACAGCTAAATCCATAAAAATACATGATTTTAATTAATAACAAGGAAAACCATTAAAATACATGATATTTACTTAATAGAATTTTAAAAAATCAAAAGAAATCAAACCATAAAAATACATGATTTTTAGTTAATAACAAGGAAACCCATTAAAATACATGATATTTAGTTAATAGAATTTAAAAAAGTCAAAAGAAATCAACCCAAACCTTGGTAATGTTGAAAGACAAAAAAAAAAATCATGATCTGAAAATGATAAAGGCTTGTATTCTTGAAAATATTTGCAAGTTTTATTTTAGTGTTCTTATGCAAAAGGATCAATTTTGCTAACACAAATTTTATAGAAATTACACATTCAAGATGCAATAATAACCAGCAAAATACAGTGAACAGTAAACACATAACACAACAAATGATAAAGGAGTTCACCCCTCTCTTGGGCTACATCTCCTCGTCCAACATCAAATGGATCTTTAATATTATTTTCTCAAAGTGATAAAATATGTTCTTTACAATGCTCAAAATTCCAAATAGATGGCTCCAATGGATTCAGAACATCCAAAAACCCCTAGCTGCGCTTTTTCGGCACCTGATTTGGCCAAAAATTGAAGAAGATAGGTTTCCTGGAAGTTCCACTTCAAGCTTGTTGTCTCTGGATCGCCAAATTGCACCTCTGTGTGTCCAATCCAGCCCACACGCTCATTTCCATGCTAAAACCTAGCTCCAGGCACATAACCAAAAAACCGCACAAACTGTAGGACAGTTAGGGAACCTAGCCTCTAAGCGCCAAGCCGTTGGGCATATGGGTCATATGACTGCACCCGCACATAAAAAGGGCCAAGTTTTAAAGTTTATGGTAATGCGCCAAGTATCCAGGCGCGTGGGGCTCCGAATTCATTTGAAAATTGCACGCGGGTGGTCGTATGGTAAGCCACGTGTGAATGGGGGCTGGGGCTTAGCCCCGGCCAAGACCGCGCCCAAAACACAACATAATGTTAATTCAAATATATTCGCAACCATATAGTTGAAAGAAATACATGGGTGGCACACCAGTTGGGCGGCCCTTCCCAAAACTATACCCCTACCTGGAGGTCGTGGGGTCGAGTCCTGTAAACTCCAGAAATTTTAACCATTGACCACGTGACATGTGGCAGCCCTTGCTTGGGTCATGTGTCACCAATCCATTCGCCACAAATATGCCACATGTCAGACACCAATTCGTCCACATAGCTTCTAACTCAACACCTGCCATGTGTCATACAGCCCTACCAACTCAACATCTACCACGTGTTGTACGGCCCTGCGACGTCAACAACTGTACGGACTTTACAGTCAGCAAATTTTTTGCGTGTTTGACAATTTGAACAGAACATGATATCTCACTCATCCAACTTCTGTTTGAACCCATTCAAGTTGCGTTGGGTTCGTGACGACGAGGCCTATGCACCCGTTCGATTTGAAGTGATTCCGAGCACTTTGAATTTTGAGCAAAATTTGATCCCCAGGATAACACCTCCCCATTGGAAAGCTTTTGGACCTCCAAAAGTCTACTTTCAGTCTATCTGAAGATGAGGGTATAGTTCCCTCACCTTTCCAACCTCAATCCACTTGGCTTTGCTTGGATTTGTGCCTTTAAGACCAATTCGAAGATATTCCACATTTCCCCGTTTTGAAGTTCTCATTCTCCTGTCAAGGATTGTGTCTTCATGTAGTTTTGTAAGATATTCTGGGGAGAAATCATCTATAGAAGGAATTTGAACATGTTCTCCTTGATCATCAATCAAAGGAGGATCATACAATTTCAAATTCTCAACATTAACAACTACATACATTTGCATATATGGAGGCAAATCCAAACGGAAGGCATTATTACCAATCTTGTCAAGAATCTTGAAAGGACCATATCTAATTGGTTTCAGTTTTTTACATTCTCCTTTAATCCTCTCCTTACTAATGTAAATCCAAACTTCATCTCAAACTTGGAAACTGTGATCAACACTATGCTTGTCATGTCTTGTCTTGTACTTGGCTTGACTCTTTTCCAATTGTTCTTGTACCGTCTGATGTATCGACTGAATTTTTTCAATGAACTTTTCTGCCCTATCAATGTCATATTGACCATCAATAGCAATATCTTTCCCAAAGATAAAATCTAAAGGAGATTTGAGCAAATAGCCAAAACATGCTTCAAATGGCGATGTTTGAGTTGAAGAGTGCTTATCTTGGTTGTAAGCATGTTGAATGTAGTGTAAATGCTCATCCCAAAGTTTAGGATGCTTGTTGCAATAACCACGAAGAATATGCACCACTGTTCTATTAACCACTTCTGTTTGACCATCAGTTTGCAGATGAAAAGTTGTGCTCTTTTTCAGTTTGGTGTCCATGAGTGCCCATAATCTCGACCAAAAGTTTCCAATAAATCAAGAATCTCGATAAGAAATAATGGATTTAGGCAATCCAAAATGTACCCAAACATGCTGAAAGAACATTTGTGTCGTTTGCTCAGCTGTAACCTGCTTCTTATAAGGCATCAAAATACACATTTTTCTAAATCGATCAACCACAACAAAAAGATAATCATGATTTTTTTTAGACATAGGTAGACCTCCTACAAAGTCCATGGAAACACTTTCCCAAGGACGAGAAGGAACCGAAAGTGGAGTGTACAAACCCAACTTTCTGTTGCTAGGTTTTCTTGTGGCACATAACGAACATCCTCGAACATATCTTGAAACACTTTCATTCATTTTAGGCCAATAGCAGTACCTTTGCAAATTAGCCACCGTCTTGCCTACACCAAAGTGACCAGCAATAAGAGAAGAATGGGCTTCTCTTAATATGTTGATTCTTTCACCCTGTGGAATACATAGCTTGCCAAGATGATACAAAAGATTATCATGCACATGGTAATCCAATTCCTCAATATGGTTAGAATGACACAAAGTTGCATATACTTCTTTAAAATCAACATCTAAAGCATATTGCTCAACATAGCTCTCATGCATGATAG
>ML776761.1:1002914-1029774 GCA_009831015.1 Picea engelmannii | reverse complement strand
AGATCCCATGTATTCCATGTAATGAAGCATTGAAATTAGCCTTGATGTGAGAGGTGAAGAGTCACTTGGTTGGCTTGGCCATATTTGGTTAAGTGCATCATTGTTGGTTATGGTGATGGTGTTAAGGGATGAAAATTGTGCCATCCTACTACCCACAAATCATCATTAGTATATATGTGTTCATCGAACAATCATGAGTTGTTTAGGATCACAAAGGGAGATTTGTTTGCAAGATTAGGAAGTCATTGTATGGCCTAAAGCTCGAGCAAACAATGATACAATATGTTTGCTTCCTTCATGGTGAGTCAAATTTACAAGAAATGAGTATAGCCATTTTGTTTATGGTATATTCATCATCTTGGTGATATAGATTATTCTTTTACCAAGCACCAGTATGGTTGAGATCATCACAACTCAATTGGGGAGGATATTTGATATGAAGGATCTAGGAGTAGCTAAAACAAATCTTGGGCATGGAAATACACAAAGACATGAAAGATTGTAAGCTTTGGTTATCACAATAGAACTATGTGGAGAAGATACTCAAGAAATTCAGTATGAATAATGTGAAACTGATAAATATCTCGTTGTCTTTCCATTGTAATTTTTCTTTAGGTTTATGTCCTAAGTAATGAAGAAGAAAATGGTTATATGTCTTGTGTATCATATGCTAGTAAGAAGGTTTATGTTTGCGATGGGAATCTTCAAATATTTCACATGCAGTTAGTGTTGTCAGTGGACACATGGAAAAACTAGGTAAAGAGCATGGAAATTGGTGCTTCGGTATCTGAAAAGTATGAGTATCAGCTACAATGGTTGCAATAATTTAGTTTGTGGTTATGTTGATTCAGTGGAGGTGGAGTGGTCCATACAGAAGAAAACTATGCATACATGTTCATGCAACCAATGTTGTTAGAGAAGTTGCGTTGGTGTTTGAATTCTCTTGGATTGTAGGAAGGTGATGATTGATTTGTTGGGAAAGGTATCTAGAAAAGTGTTGTCAAGGTGGAGATTGTGGGGTGGTGACAACACATCCATTGGAGGTTAAAAATCGTTTCCTCATCCTAAAATGTGGCTATGATTTCCCAAGTGATTAGTGTTTCATATCCTTGTAAATGCTTGAAAAATATCCTATTTAAATATGGAAGCCCATGACATGCTCCATGAGATTTGTATTCATTTCTCCACTAGTTTTGATGAGCAATATGAATATCATTTCCCTTGATCTCTCCAATATTGCATGTGTTTTGATTATTATTCTTTGGTTTATTAACTTCCATGTTGCAGGCCCCATTCCCAAAAAAAATACTATTCTAAATGTGCATTTGGTCCTTCTGATATGGAATAAATGGGTTACATTGTAAATAGTGAAGGGGTATGAGTCGACCCTAAGAAAATTGAGGCCATGAAGGATCAAATATGCCCAAAAACACTTAAAATACTTCATGGTTTCCTTGTCCTTATTAGATACTACCAAAAGCATTGTGTAGAGCTATGATAGAATTTTAGTGGCATTAACATCTTTGCTAAAAACAATTATCTTGTCCGCAATGATGAAACATAACATGCCTTAAAATATGTTATGTGTAATACTCTATAATTCTTAGTAGTGGTTGAATTCACTAAGACTTTTATCCTATAATTTGATAGTTGTGAAAAATATATAAGGGGACTGTTGATGCAAGAAAGGTTCACATTGGAATTCACTAGTGAACAATTGTGTGTAAAAACTTGGGCAAAACTACATATGAAAAAGAAATGATAGTCATTCGTCATGCTATTGATACATGGAAATATTACTTGAATGGGCTTCATTTTCAAATCAACATTGACCATCATTGTTTGATGTACTTCTTGGAACAATGATTTCATTCACTAGAGCAGATAAATTGGGTTTCCAATATGTTGAACTATCATTATGAGATCATCTATGTGAAGGGAAATGAGAATTTAGTGGTAGATTCATTATCTCAAAACAATCAAAAGGAAGGATCCGTGTTGGCCTTATCCTTTCTCATTCCATATTGGATAGAAAATGTACTCTAGGGAGGGTTGGATAATGTCAAGGTTCAACTTATTTAATAAATACAAGAAGATCCAAACCCCCTTACAAATGGAAAAATAACACATGACACTATAAATGGTGCATCATTTTGTTGTATAAATATGTTTTAAATCAATTGTGTTAAATGAATTGTTTCATCTCCCACAATGGGGCACATTGGATTTTAGATAACATGTGAAGAGGTTAATAATTCATTATACGGGATGGCATGAATAATGAAATTTGTTACTTCGTTGTTGAATGTGACATGTGTTAACGGAACAACAATAAATTATACGTAAACTATCATGGATATTCCACTAACAATAAGTCACAAAAAATCTAACAAAATACTCAAATATTTAATGTGAAACTTAATTTTCTTTAGATCTCACATTCTTTAATTTTTGGTTTTGTTCTTAAAAATGTATGAAATGGATAAATGCAAAAATTAGAGAAAAGAAATAAAATAATCGCACACCATCCACAAATAAATACAGGATATAACTTGGGAAATACAATACAAGAAAAAACCTAGCTAGAAGGTGAGGCCACTCGAAATGCAAGTACAAATAAAGAGGCACTCTCTATGGAGTTGTCTTTGACACCGTCTCCTGTATGGCTACTAAAATATATATCTTCGTATGTTATGCTCTCAAAATACAACTCCTAGTTGCTCTTCCAAACTATGGAACAAACACAATGCTAAAGAATATAACCCCTTCTCCTCCTAGCATCCTTATATTTAACATAACCTAATATCCATCTAGGGGTAGGGTTTTGACTTCCTTAACCCTAAATTAGTGATAAGTTTTGGACCTTCTATAACCTCATAAAAAATGTACATGTGGATAGTCTCGTATATTTGAGTAAGGGGCGCTGACGTGGAATCCACTCATACCATGGTGATTAAAAAGGTAGATCAACTTGTGGAAGGTATAACTTTCACATATGATCTTCGTTGAGGCATTGTTTGCACAATTGGAAACATATCGAAGTCTAGAACATCATCAAGGGTTTGAGCATTCGTTTTGAGCACCTTAACCCCTAAAAATGTTTTTCAATGCCTCAAAATGGATCCAGAATATTCTAAACCATAATTTTCCAAACTGGGACCTAACACTAAAATGACACTACAAGATGATTCCTCCAATTGTATTCACTCTTAAAGCATCGAGATAGATGAAAAATACTATAATATCCAATACAGATCATATCTCCCCATTTAGGGAGAGTTTTGGTTCCCAAAATCTTTACTAAATGAGGTGAGGAAATTTTTCCTCTAGCTTCTCCCTGGAGTACCACTTTTCTTTTCCTGGAAGTTGTTCTTTCAACACAAATATACCAAAGGTCATGATGCATGGATGTCTTGTAGTTCTAGACTGCTTCTTCAAAATTGTGTCCTCTCCCAAATATGCTTGAGCACCTAGTGCTAAGTCCTTTATGGAAGGTAGGACCTGCTCCTCATCTTGATCCAACATGGAAGGCTCATAGAGTTTGAAACTCTCCACATTCACTACTGATTAAATTCACAGTATGGGGGTAGTATGAGTCTGTAGGAACTATCTCCCACCTTCTCCGATATATGGAAAGTTCCATAATGTAGAGCCTTCATATTCTTACTACGACCCTATAGTCTTTCCTTTCTCAACTATAACCAAACTTTGTCCCTGACTTTGAATAATTTCTCGGTTCTGTGTTAATTATGTCTAGCCTTGTATTTTTGTTGTGACTTATTCAACGTCTCATGTACTTGCAAATGGATTTTCCTAATCTTCTCAACAATTTTTTTTTCTCTCAATGCATCTCATGTTGTCCGTATACAACATCCAAGGGTGAAGGTGGAAAATATCCAAAGCAAGTTTGAAAAGGTCACTTACAAGTTGAAGTGTGGACTTCTCTATTATAAGATTATTGTATGTAGATCATATTTTAATTCTAGTTCTTTGGATTCATTTGATTGTAACCCCTCAAACTATGCACCAAAGTAATGTTCACTACTTCTATGTTCTCATATGCATATGGATGGAATGGTGTATATTTATTCAATGTAGTGTCCATATTCTCCCACAACGTAGTCCCAAATGTACTGAGAAATATAGTATCCCTGTCTAAGATGATGCTCCTTGGTATCCCAAAGTGCACTCAGACCTGTTAAAACAACATGTTTGATGCATCTTTTCCTTTGACATTATCATTACAAGGCATGATAATGAACATCTTGTTGAACTTCTCAACTACCAAAAATAGATATTCAGGTCCCTTTCTGATTGTCTGTAAACCTCCCACAATATCAATGGAAATGCTTTCCAAAGGTCAAGAGGGTATAGGTAAGGGATGGTATAGACCTTTCTTCCTATTACTAGGAATGTTGGTACAACAAATTATACATCATATAATACATTATGCTACATATTATTGCATCCTCGGACAATACACATACCTCTATAAGTTGACAACTATCGTCCCAACACCAAAATTATGTGCATTCACTACTTCCATATGCCCATATGCCTATGGATGAAATTGTGTATATTTCTTCAATGTAGTGTCCATATTCTCCCACAACGTAGTCCTAAATGTACTGAGAAATCTAGTATCCATGTCTAAGATGAAGCTCCTTGGTACCCCAAAGCACTCAGACTTGTTCAAAAAACATGTTTGATGCATCTTGTCCTTTGACATTATTTTTACAAGGCATGGTAATGCACATCTTGTTGAACTTGTCAACTATAAAAAATAGATATTCAAGTCCCTTTCTGATTGTCTGTAAACCTCCCAAAAAATCCATGAAAATGCTTTCCGAAGGTCGAGACGGTATAGGTAAGGGATGGTATAGACCTTTCTTCCTATTACTAGGCATGATGGTACAACAAAGTATACATCCTATAATACATTGTGCTACATATTATTGCATCCTGGGACAATACACATACCTCTATAAGTTGGCAAATGTTGTCCCAACACCAAAATTTTGTGCATTCACTACTTCTATATGCTCATATGCCTATGGATGGATTGGTGTATATTTCTTCAATGTAGTGTCCATATTCTCCCACAACGTAGTCCCAAATGTACTGAGAAATCTAGTATCCCTGTCTAAGATTATGCCCCTTGGTATCCCAAAGTGCACTCAGACCTGTTCAAAAAACATGTTTGATGCATATTGTCCTTTGACATTATTTTTACAAGGCATGGTAATGCACATCTTGTTGAACTTTTCAACTACCAAAAATAGATATTCAAGTCCCTTTTTGATTGTCTGTAAACCTCCCAAAAAATCCATGGAAATTCTTTCCAAAGGTCGAGACGGTATAGGTAAGGGATGGTATAGATCTTTCTTCCTATTTCCAAGCATGTTGGTACAACAAAGTATACATCCTATAATATATTTTGCTACATATTATTGCATCCTGGGACAATACACATACCTCTGTAAGTTGGCAATTGTTGTCCCAACAACAAAATTTTGTGCAACCTTGGAGGTTTGAGCCTCTTAAATAAGCTGCATCCGTTCACCTTTAAGGACATAGAGCTTGTTGAGCTTTTAGAGTAACCCATTTTGGAAATGATAGTCATCTTTTTTATCACTTTATTCTATTTGAATTTGGAAATGTAGTTGTTGAAACACCTCCTTGAAGTCCTCATCTTTTGTGTATGCTTCTCTGTAGGCATCATGGGTAAAAGGTGTTGATATTATGGTAGTTGCAGGAGGTATTAACCTCCATATGTAACCTTTGACTAGAATAAAATATTTCAGAAGAAATAGAAACCTTAAAAAGATGTGTCAAAACCCTAGAAGTCATGTGGACTCAGAAGAATATATAATATTAAGGTATTATCCTCCAGGAACACAAGTCGACCTCACATGACAAAGATAAACAAAAAATATAATTACCGGAAAGTCAGGTCGGCCCAACCAGAAAATTCACTAAACAAAGTAATATAAATAGAGGATGTCTTGCCTCATTTGTTCACTCACTCTCACTCAGGAAACCATAAACAATGCTCAAGTTTGTAGGAGGAGCAACAACAATTGTGGTTGTATGGTTTTATCTTATTCAGTCTTTCTGGTAATTTCTCTTGTGCAATAACCTTGCAGAAAGTGCACTCTCTTGATTATCTATTGGTTCTAGTGTGGCTTACTGGAATCATTCTTTTGTCAAAGTTTAAGGTGCTCAGGGGTGGTTTTGTGCCTATGGTTGGGTGACAATGGTGTAGCATTTTCTATGGTTAAATGATCACATCAACATTATTATATCAGGCTATGGTCCCACACTACCTTCATAATAGTCTAACCATTGGAAGGTAGATCGAGAGTTCCTTGTCAATCTCGTTGTAGCACCAGTTGCAACTACAACTAGAGTTTATTATTTTGGAGCTGCAACAAACCCTAAACCTAATTTCTTGGACACTTTCAGTAAAGAATTGGACCTAAATTTTGGGTATTCTAGCGCACCCTAGCCTAGCGCACCCTTTAGTGCTCTCAACCAACAAAAATGTCAAGTTTTATTTTTCAGGCCAAAGTCAAAGTCAAAGATTGACTTTTGGTCAAAATTGTTTTTTGTGGTAAAAGTTGAAATTTTAGGGTTTCTAGTTTGTTCTAATCATTGAACCTTTTTTATTCAGTTTCTAACCTCTTCTTTTCAAGATGGTATCAAGTTTCAAATTAGAAGACAAGCTTAATGATACTACAAATTTCAAAGGTATGCACTTGTATATTCTTTTCAAGTTATATCATCCAACAAAGCATGAGTGTGTTTGCAGGGGATGTACACGAGACCTTTCCAAGCAAGTGAATTCAGTACATTTAGAGGAACAAGCGCACCCTCCCTAATAGTGAAGACTCCAGGTTTGATTATTTAAAAACAAAAAATGATATGTCTCTAGTTGTTATGAAAGTATTATGATCTTATTCTTCATCTTGATCTATTGAAGTTATGATCATTATTCTAACCCCTTAATACTAGAGATACACTTGTTTATCTCCTCTCCAGGATATATTCTTCTTCTTATGTAAATTATTATTGTTTACAAGATGAATTTGATCTCCTTTAGGAGATGATCTTGGTCACTGACCTAGACTGTAGGAAGGATATCTTCCATGGAGGATACCATGAAGATTTTGTTGTTCTTGTTTCTTGTTTTGGGTAGGTCATAAGAGATAAATCTGAGAGGGATTCAGACTCAGAGGGAGTCAATGATCAAGAATAAGCCAACATAGTTTCATGACACTTTTCATAATGCAAAGGGGCATGCAACAAACTAAAACGTGGTCTGAGGATTCTCTCAGATAGAAGGAGTTGATTTCAGAGTTTAAGATGAAGGATATTGATCGGATATATTGGGATTGGAAGCATGGTTGGCACCAGATGAGATATTCAATGAGGATATTGAAGAGGTTTATCATGATGGACAAGAAGTCCATGGCCACACCTATGAAGACACATCTGAGGAAGTTGTGTGATGGGAAAGGCATTTTCTTTGCAAAGAGCAGCTTGTGCAAACATATGGTTGAGGCATGAAGTATTATTGGGTTATAGCACAATAGGAAGGTACTTATGTTGTGGTACAGATAGATATGATTGATCTCCGATGATGAATTATGGTTTCGAGGATATACAATTTTTGAATTTGGAGTGCAGAAGACAGATATAGCACTTGGGGTGTACTTCAACTTGGGATCGAGCAGGATATCTGGACAAGTATGGAAGCATATATATGTAGCACTCCATCATATATCGTATACAGTGACGCAATATATGAAGTAGGGTGGATATTTGAAGGATATTGCAAGAATTCATCAGAGACATGGTACAAGAAGGAGTAGTGAGGCTCCATCACTTCTCCACAAATGAGAAGCTAACTGACATTTTCACTAAACCTCTGTTTGGGACAATCTTGGTAGGAATGAAAATGTTTCCATGGGGGAGTATTGATGATTGCAACATTGTGCCAATATTCCAAGATTGATCAAACAAAATTGATCATGTGGGAATAGGCCCATATGTAATCTTTGATGAACTAAAGGTTTGAGTTGTTGCTAGATCTCTTATGTGTGAATTGCATTGGGCCTTGAAACTCTCATGAGTAGGTGAGTAGTTAACTCACGAGTAGGTGAGTAGCCCTGATAAGAATCGGTTCAACTCTATCTCCATAGGAACTGGGATGTAGATGAGGGGAGATAAGGAACATCTACATCCAAAGTATATGTGCCCTGACATAGTCTTCGATGGACTCAAGAATCGAGGTGCTTGAGGTGAAATTCCACATGTATGATAGAATCGAGCTGAATGCATTCACAAAGTAATCATATGAGATGATCACCATTAGTTGTTTGTGGCTCTGATGTGGTCATAATTCTTGTCATGGGACAAGAATGAACCGAGGTGATATACACACGTGTCCGATAGCATCGAGCTAAATGAATTCACAGAGTGATCCTATGATAGGATCAACTATGAGGTGAATGTGGCTTCGATGAGGTCATTCTTCTTGTCATGGGACAAAAATCAACTAAGGTGATAGATAAATGGTGGTGGAGATGGATTATCAACATAGATAAATGAGGCTCATGGATATTGTGATATTTTCTATGACAAAAGAATACCAGGAACAAGTACGATGATATGTTTTGATGCCAGATTGCTACTAGATGATGTTGATAGTGATGATGATACTCGTGACTTGATATATGATGATGCTACCTATAGAATGGTCTACAATACTATGTGATTCTTTCCCATGCCATGTGAATATGGATGAATGTGTTTGAGACCATTAATACCTCCATATCTAAGAGGGAGTGTTGATATTATGGTAGTTGAGGGAGGTATTAATATCCATATGTAACCTTTGACTAGAATAGAATATTTTGGAAGAAAGAGAAACCCTAAAAAGATGTGTGAAAACCCTCGAATACATGTCGAATACGAAAAATATATAATGTTAAGGTATTATCCTCCACGAAGACAAGTCAACCTCATAGGAAAAAGATAAATAAAAAATATAATTACCAGAAAGTCAGGTCCACCCAACCAGAAAAGTCAGTGGACAGATTAATATAAATAGACGACCTATTGGCTCATTTGTTCACTCAATCTAACTCAAGAAACCAGAAACAGTGTGCATGTTTGGAGGAGGAGAAGAAACAACTGTCGTTGTACGGTTTTATCTTGTTTAGTCTTTCTGGTACTTTCTCTTCTGCGCTACCCTTGGAGAAAGTGCACTCTCTTGGTTATATGTTGGTTTTGGTGTGGCTTCCTAAAATCATTCTTTCTGTCAAAGGTTTAGGTGCTTGAGGGTGCTTTGTGCCTATGTTTGGGTGACAATGGTGTATCATTGTATATGGTTAAATGAGAACATCAACATTATTCTAACAAAATGTTCCATGTGTATTAGATTTTTCAAAGCTACAATCTTGTATGTGGGTGGCCTTGAAAGAATGTCTACCAACCTGTTTGTGCTTCCTTTCTTATTTTTGATGACTAGATTGTTGTAAAACCCCATCCACTTGTGATGTTTGGTTTCCTATAGCTTACTCTGGGCCTAAAAATACTATAGCATATGGTGATCTATGTGGATGATGGTATCCTTTCCAATCAGATAGTACTTCCACTTCTTGACAACTTGATCTAGGGCATATATTTCCTTGTCATAAGTAGGGTAGTTGAGAAATAACCAATTAAATATTTCAGAATGATAGCTTGGATGACTACCTCCTTGCATCAAAACTGCTCCCATGGCATACTCACTTGCATCAGTATCCACTTTGAAAGGATTTTGTAAGTTTGGTAATGCAAGAACTAGTGCTTCACTAATATTTCTTTTCAGCTCATTAGAATCCTTTTTTTGATTCTTCCCCCACCGAAAACTCTTACCACTCTTTGTTATGGCGTGGAGTGGTGCAACTACAACTGAAAATGAAGCTATGAAAAGTACTATGATACCCCAACAAAAATCCTAACTTAGTGACATTTATAGGAAATGACCATCATGATGGCTTCCATTTTTTCGAGATCTATCTTGACCTCCCATCTGTCGATCCCATACCTCAAATACACCAAAGACTGTTGAGAAAACTCACATTTATTGAGGTTATCCAACAATCGGAACTTCTTCAAAGTCCCTAACACTTGCATGAGATGTGATATGTGATCCTCCTAGGTAGCACTATAAACCAGTATATAATCCAAATAGACTATAACAAATGAATCTATATATCGATGTAGTACGTCATTAATTAGTCTCATAAATGTAGCTAGTGCATTATATAAACCAAATGGAATGGCCAACCATTCATACAAACATTTTCCTATATTGAAAGTAGTATTCCACGTGTCTTCTTCCTTGAAGTGTAATTGGTGGTATCCCGATTTGAGATCCAACTTCTTGAAATTGTTTGTGTGCTACAACTGATCTAATAGATCATCGATCCTGGGAAGAGGGTAGCATTGTTTTAGTGTAACCTTGTTCAATGCTCTATAGTTGATAGACATTCTCCAAGTCCTATAGTTCTTTGGTACAATTATGATAGGTGACCCACAAGGTGAGGTGTTTGGTCGAATCACACCTACTCCAATAGTTGATCCAACTAATTATTCACTTCATTTTATTTTAGAATGGACTGTGTATACAACCCAATTTTTGGAAATGGGGAGTCTAGAAATAACTATATTTATTGATCCACTTCCATCTTGGGTGATATCCTTTTAGGATCCTGGAAAAATCCTCTATATGACTATAGAAACTCCTCCAACTGATGTTTCTTCTCTTTAATTGTACACCCCTCTAGGGATGCTTTTACCCTTATCGACTCATCCTCAGTTTGATTTTCTCTTAAGAAAAGTAAAATATATTTCTTACTAGAACTAATCAACTTGTTGTCTTGGTTGGAACTTACCAATGAGATCTTTGACTTTAATATATGCACGTTGATGATGTAGGACATCCCATCCTTGATTAGTTGGTACTAATTGGCTCTCCATGTGAATATTTCATCCCTCATATACACGTAGGGATTCCAAACACTACTCCACATAAGTCAATGGGTACTACGTCCAATTCCACTTCATCAATAAAATCAAAACATTACAAAAAAATTGATTTTACATTCTTCTTTTACCTTCTTCTCTTCATATTTGTTTTCCCATCCCAATGGATATGGGTTAGGATGATAGTGAACCTCTAATATAGGCTCCCTGACCAGATCTGTTGCTATGAGATTAACCTATGAACCAAAGATTAATATGGAATCTATCTTTTTCTTCTTAACCTAGATATTGATGTGGAAGGGTTTGATCATCTCCTTCTCTTCTTGGTGATGAAGGATACTTAGATTCACCTAAAATATGTGGCTAGAATATTATTTTTATTTCCATCCTTCTTGTGGTTCTTTGGATTCCACTCTAGATGTAGTTTCCAATATTTTTCCTCAGTGTTCCCATCAATATTACAATGGTTTCAATGGTTTCTAGCATCCTTTCATTGATGTGAAATGGCTTACATATTCTTATACTCCCCCCTTTCAATTTTTTCTTCCCCTTGAAAGATTCCCGGTGCTCTTTCTACTTGGAACGACTTAGCTACCCTTTCTTGTGGCCTATGTTTTCCATATATTGTGCCTATACATATGCCTCATCCCTTGTCCTTGGATTGAAAAGAATCACTTGATTTCCTAGATGGCTATGTATTCCTCCCCAAATACTTGAGGAGTACATTTGGGATCTTGGGAGAGATACCCAACATGATGTCCATCTTCCATAATTTGGTGCTATAATCATGTACACTCTATCCTTTCTTTTGCCTAAAGTAGTGTCGTTGGATCCATTGGTCATCTACATAACCAAAGGGTATAATTGGGACTTGATGATGGTTTTGAATTCCTCCCACCCAGTTACTGGTGTATCACCCTCTAACCTAAGTTTTTTCGTATGGATTTCCCACCAGGTTAAAGAATGTACCTCTAACTTTAGTCTGAAAAATGATATCTTTTGTTCGCCATGTATATGGTGAATTCAAAAATAAGCTTCTATTTGTTGCAACCAATGATTCATTTTTAATGCATCGATCTCACCTTGGTATGGTTTTATGTCCACTTTTTATTCCATATTGAATAAATAATGTGAAGGGTTTATTTTATTGGAACTTGGATGCTCTTTCTCGGGTTCTTTCCATGACTCATATTTTAGGTCTTTGTTATCCCCGAGCTTCTCGAATGATCTGATCTCTAAGTCCGAGCCTCCAATTTCTCCAAAGGGTTCAATCTTTCTTACTAGAGCCTCCATTAGGAGGGGAATCTTATGAGATATTTCAGCAACTTGCTATTCTAGCCTCACAACTATATCCTATACTAGATCTCAAGGGTTGTTATGAATAGACGTGTTGGTCATGGATAGGGTTTTGCAAATTTCCTCTTAAACTGGTTCTGGTATCCCTACAACTTTACACAAATACCCCAAGAAAACCCGATTCGATACCAATATGATCTATAAACTATCGTGGATATTCCATTGTATATTTCGTCACAACAAATCTAATAAAATATTGAAATATTTACTATTAAGGTTGATTTCCTTTAGATCTCATATTATTTAGTTATTGATTTTCTTCTTTAAAATGTATGCAATCGATGAAATGCGAAAAATATAGAACATATATAAAATAATTACACACGATCCATAAATAAAGATAAGACATAACCTGGGAAACCCAATACAGGAGAAAACCTAGATAGAAGGTGAGGCTTCTCTACTCTATTTTCTTCAAATGAAATTACAAAGAAAGAGGAAATCTCTGTGGATTTCCCCTTGACGCTAAGCCTGATATGGATGCTAAAGAATATTTCGTCCTCTTTTATGCTCTCAAAATACCACTCCTAGGTGGTCTACTTAATTATGTAACAAATACAACGCTAAAGAATGGAACCTCTTCTTCTCCTTGTGGCCTAGTATTTAACATGGCTCAATTGCTATCTAGGGGTAGAGTTTGGTCTTCCTCACCCTCAATTAATGATAATGTTTGGAAGGCCCCATATGTTTGATTAAGGCATGGTTGACATGGCATCTACTCATGCCATGGTCGTCAACAAGTTAGGTAAACTTGCGGGAGATACAATTTTCACATATGAGCTCTGATTGTGGCATGGTTGGCATTTTTGGAAAGGTCTCGCAGTGTAGAATATTGTTGAGGTTGTGGGGAAAATTTAACCAAAATAACCCCAAAAACATTGTTTAATGCCTCAAAATGGCCTCAGATGGTTTCGGACCCCAATTTTCCATAATGGGACCTCACACTAAAATGGCCCTACAAGATGATTCCTCCTAATGTTTCCACTCTAAAATCATCGATATAGATGAGAAATAATATAATGATCCAATCTAGATCAGTAAACCAATGAAACCACATAGGAAATCACCTCGCCTCCCTTATTGGTCTCTGTAATAATTAGGACTGGAATTTCCCTCGATTTTATCATTAGGATATCTGAAATAGGTAATAAATCCATCATCATGATGGTTGTCAATGGTATTTCCAACTATTCCCATTTTTCTGCCTTGCGTCACCCATTTAGGTCATCCACATTTGCACAAGTTTTCAAGGATCATATTTTTAAACTGCATGGCATGCTTAATTCAATTGTGATGAATTGGAATCCTACATTCATGATCAATTTCTAGTAGGAGTTGTTAAACTATAGGGAACCAAATTGAAAAATAGCATGACCTACCACCCCCAAACAAATGTTCAAATAGAGGTGGTCAATAAGTTGGAAACTTATTTAAGGTGTTTTGCATTAGATTGACTACACCATTGGGTCCAATGAATACCCCTTGTATAATGGTGGTATAATACCACCTATCATGCTACTACCAAAATGTCACTCTATGAGCTTGACTATTGACAAAATGTTTCATATGTAGCCTCATACTTACTAGGCACATCCATGATTCAAGCAATGGACATAACTCTTAATGCAAGAGTTGACATTATTCATACACTTAAGGACAATTTGGTCTTGGTTGAAAATTTAATGAAGAAATATATAAATCCACATCACTCCAAGAACTACTCTAAAGAAAGGGATCATGGGTTTTTTAATATCCACCCCTATAATCATACATCTTTCAAGGAGAATAACCACTAAAATATAACACCTAAGTGTTATGGCCCCTATCAGATCTTCCAATGACTTAGACAAGCCACCTACATATTGGCTCTACCAACCCACTCCAAAATCCACCTATCATTTCATCTCTACTATGTGAAAGAAATGTTCTCACTAAATTGTTAATTTTAGACTATCCTCTTTGATCTTGATGGCAAGTGATCAATTTGGTTACACCTCAAGGTGTTACTACATAAAAGAGAGTTTATCTATGCTAATGATACCACGTTATCTAGGAATACTTTATATAGAGGAAGGATACATAGCCCAAAAATGCCACCTGAGAGCTAGTCATGATTTGAAAATAGTTTATGCATCTCCAATCTTGAGGACAACACCACTTTTGAAGGGGGGGAATCTTATGGCCTTATGCTAACTCATATACTTATGGGTACTTAGGTTGTGATCAATTAGTTGATTAATATTTGGTGGGAAATTTCTTTGAATAAGAACCACTAGGTAATTGGTGTGTGTTTAATTAATGTAAAGGGTCATCTTTATTGAATAAATATCGTTAGGTATTTTGTACCCATTAATAAATATGGCATAGTCATTAATGTAGTGGCCACTAGTGGTTAGGCTTTGGTGTAGTTAGAAGCTATTTATAGAGGTAGAGAGTTATGCAATCTTTTATGAAGGATTGTCATCATATTAGAGCTCTACTCATTTGAAGGTTTCCTCCTGAAAAAAGAACATGAACATTGTTCACATTTTCAAATATCAATAAAGGGTTACATATTCTATAGTTCAAATACTCTTTTTTGGGTCATTGATTTGCTATAATTTGAATTTCCTCAAATATTGCTCTTGATTCTTTGCTCCTACTATATAAGTAGATTACACTTGTTTAAAAATAATAAATTAGTCACCTCGTTCCTATTAATGTGTGGTGTTTGTTTCATTATAGCCATGTGGCCTTAAATAGAGGGAAACCTTTAATATCACAATTATAGGTAAAGAAAACTTCAATGTTAAAAAAAAATATGAAAATAATAGAACAATATAGAATTTCTTATAGGCTTTGCGTGAAGTACCTTTTTCATAATGAGTACACATGAAACAAGTGTTGAATGGCAGCGTATTCCCTGCCAGGTTGGGAGAGGAGTAAATGCGACCTAGTACAAACATGCGGCTAGAAAGTTGAAATACATGTGGTTTGCATGCAAAACATAGTATTCCCGAATTATTTTTTCATGAAAAATATAAAAAAATATCAACATTTGAAAGGTTGTTGGACACAAAAAATTTAGCATTACCGAAGTATTTATCTTTAAAACAAGGGCTCCTAGACAGAAAATAAATTAAAACTTATGAAATTATAGGTTCCTGGACAACATAAACTATACATACCAAAAATGCAATTTATAAAGTAGATATTTAGTTTTATACATACGAAATATGTACTTTTATAATGGATCATGGATTGTCAAGCTGGCGGGCTGAAAATTGGGCCTCTGATGTTCTCTGGCCTACAAATAGCACCAGCAATTCTGTGATACAGAAATTCCGCCTCTGATGTTCTCTGTGATACAAAAATCGAGGAGTGGAGTTGCGGACTATAGAAATTCATCAGAAATAAATAAATTATACATACGAAATATGTACTTGTATAAAGTAGATATTTAGTTTTATAGGTACAAAATTTGTACTTTTATAAAGTATGGGGATGCGATTTTATAGAGAATGCACATAGCCTTCATTGCAAACATAGCCAGTTTTCGGATCGCGGGTTCTCGGGTTGGCGGGTTCAAAATTGGGCCTCTTATGTTCCGTGTCCTACAAATAGCACCGATAGTTCCGCAATATAGAAAATGACAGGTGGAGTTGCGGACTATAGAAATTAATAATGTATGTTTTATAATATAATAGTAATAACGTATGTTACACTGAATTAGTTTGCTTTAAAACTAATGCTTTTTTTGGACAAAAAATATATGGCATTGTTGAATTAGTTTTCTCTGCACATGTTTTATAGAGCATGCACGAAGCGCTCATTCCATACTTAGCCAGTTTTTGGATCGCAGGTTCTCGGGCTGGTGGTTTCAAAAATGGGCCTCTGTTGTTTCGTGCCCTACAAATAGCATCGAGAGTTTTGCGATATACAAATTGACAAGAGGGCTTGCGAACTATACAAACTTATTATAAAATAAGTAATCTCTGTTACATATCTCTGGAAATGACATCAACATTTCAAGCATCAACATTGTTGAAGACCAAAAAATTAGCATACAATAGGAGACAAGAAATGTAGCATATCCAAATTAGTTTTCTTTGAAACAAACAAGAAGGTTCCTGGATAGCCACAATTTAGTATACAATAAGGGCATTTTCGAATCAGTTCTCTTTGGAATTTAACAAAAATTAATAATGTATGTTACATGTTTCTGGAAATTTAAATGAGTTTGTCATATAGACTGGGATTGGGGCTCCCACGGACCATAAAAATAAACAAGTACAATAATTAGGAACATCAAAAGAAGAAGTGTGCGAAACTAGAGAGAAAGACTTGAAAAGAAAAAATTGGAAGTTATGAGTCTTTGGTTACAGTTTTCTATTTAAAGAGGACATAAGTGGATTGATAAATAAAAGAAGATGACAACACAGACTTAAACTGGATTGATAAACTAAACAAGATGGAAGTATAGACTTACTATGAAGCCGAAGCATTTTTGTTGTTGTCATCGATGGGTAGTGGAGTCCTGTTGACCGGTTGTTGCCCTTCTTGGATGAGGCTGTCCATTCTCTATTGGAACCATTCTTCGATGTAGCTTTTCATGGGGGTTGTGTTGATTTCATCCTGGATTTCTATGTCGTAAAGCTTGTTTTCTATTTTTCTTAGATCCATTGAAATACTATGCAGACTCTATTCAATTTCTTCATTGTGTGAGGCATAGTCCAATACCCAATGCTCGTGCTCATCTAGATGATGTTCAAGTATGCAGTAAAACTTTTCGAAACACAACCCCTTTAAAATATCAACTTGTTCCTGGAAGGCTTCTTTGGTGACTGACAAGGATTTGAGAATTAAGTTAGAATCTTGAACCTCGTTGGTAGTTCCAACTAAGTCCATATAGAGCAGGCTTGTGAATAAATTTTCCTTTTCTAATATGTCTTGTTTACATGATTTGACAACGAGTTGCAGGTTGTGAACTTTCTTTTGCCAGCATGCTTTTAATTTTTTTGTGTGCTTTGGGGAGGGGAGTTTCTCCTGTGTTCTTTTCAGTTCCGATGTGTTGACAACATAGTTGGCAAAAGGGTCCAGTACCTGATCACATAAAAGATGTTCATTTTTAAAATTCACCTCCAAATGTTGCATAAAATCACTAGCCTTATTTATGAAGGAAACTAAATTTTGCAATGTTTCCCAGGCTTCAGTAACTAGTTGCATTATTTTGTTGATGTTATTCTCTACAAGGGCACTAGAGCATGCAAGGAGGGTAGAGGATACTTTCATCTTCGCTGCAGTGGTAGAAGACACGATTTTTGCCAAAGGACTGGCAAATTATGGTGTTGCAATGAAAGCCTTCTCAAATTCGTTGAGGCAATGTTTTAGATTGGCATGATCTGTCTCCATTCCTCCAATGGAATCACGAAGAATGTCACTGGTTACCTGGTGAAATGAGCAGATTTGGGATGGAATCATTTCGCTAAAGTCAATCTCTATGTGAGATTTGCCTTTCCGGTTTGTTACATCTCTCTTTTCAATGACCATACTTTTAGATTAGCTGTCAAAAATAGCACTTTGGATTACGAAGGATTCATCTATGTTAAAAAAATCGGTCTCAGATATTTCTACCGTGGACAACCCAATTTTCTGCATGTGCTCAACTTCAATTTCAAGTTGCAATTTTCCACTTTCAATTTCGGATTCCTCCGTCTTCCCTGCATTTCTTTTTCTCTTCTTCACCAGTGGAATTTTGTGAGAACTATCAATATTTATGCGAGAACGATTCTTATCTCCTCCTCCGTTCGAAGATTTATGAGTTGCTTTCTTACTGGGGTGGCCCGTCGAAGCAATGCTCCATGATGTCATGCTCTTGGGAATGCTGGTGAGGAACTGGGTACTCTTCTCACTGGATACTTTTCCATGTTCTCTGTACCATTCATTCATGCTTTGCAATGTCTCTGCGTCACAATCGGCAGAAGCAGGATTTTTGTTGACATTGTCCCTGTCTTGGGTCAGGTGTCTGTGGATAAAAGAGGTGTTAAAGCCAACACCCAGTAAATGTTCTCAAAAAATTCCATTAGGATCAAACCCTTTTAGCCTTTCAACGTACGTTAGGTTCAATTTCTTGAAATGGGTGGAAAACTCATCAATCTTGTTGATGTTTCTGCACACAAAGTCTCCGACTTTCCAGGTCAGAGGAATGAACTATTTTTTTTTCTTGTCATGGAAAAAATGAAACCAGTGGTTGTATTGCCTTGCTATTTCTACAACAAACATCTTGTCTGTGATGTGGCATGGAAGGAAGGCAGGATTTTCCTTAGAGTCAAATACAATGAGGACATTGTGATTTTCCTCTTTCTCAAGTGTTCCCTTCTTGTTCAAAAACTTTCTTGCCTAACCAGACATCCGCAGAGCATCCTTGCCTAACAGTAAATCTTTGAAAGATGATACAAAGCCATTAAAAACTTCATAAAAAAAATGGGAGGCCTTGTGTCTCCACAGGGCCTCATGCCAGAATGTTACGGGGTCGAATCTACCGTTTGTTTTATTGGAAAGAGAAAGTTTTGGAAACAGACAACAATACACAATTATGAAAATCAAGTAGGATGACATATAAATTTTATTTGATTCTTTGAATCGTGAAAACTCGGAACATAGCTCAATGGAAATTAGCTTCCCCCAATTGAAAATGTATTGTTCCTTGACTGTCAAATACAAAATATAAATAATTATATGGAAAATGCTTGTTGTGGATGCCTGTCCTGTTATTCTTGTAAAAAGACAAGAAATTTCCCGGAATGGATTTCTAAAGGAACTTACATGTAGCCTTGTGATATCTTCAAGAATTGTTGTCGGGTCTTCAAGGAAGTCGGCTAAGATGTCAAACCCGTTATGATGTTTTTCTAGAAATTGCTTGCAGTCTTCTCCTCTGAACATCAATGTTGGTTTCGACAATTTTAACATCTCGCGAAATACCTGAGGTGACAAAGAAACAGGAGAATGGTCATGCAGTGGAATAATTCTTTGGCCTAGAATATGTTTTTCAGCGCACCAACATACCACCTCCTTACAGTAAAAAACCTCAAGGACGCAGCCTACATGAGCGATTCCGGAGGTCCAAATCAGTTCGTTCTGGGAAGAACGGGATGAACAGTAAAAGTATGCCCCTGGACCACTGGAAGTTCTAGTCCTCATGTGCGAACATATTTACTGTATCTCCACAAAACTATTGTCGACCTGCTGCCATAAGTCTACAAGAACATTTATTTGTTCTAGACGATGAATGAAATGAAAAGTTGGAAAGGATAATATAACCCTGTGCAAATTTTGGTCGAAAGCGTTTGAATGGGATATTTCATCGAGACTTTCGTTGATTAATGACAATTTGGATGATTGTTGCATGATGCATTGTTAACATTAAACACTACTAATTTCATACATAGAAATTCGAACATGGTGGATATTGCAATGAGTGATTAAGCATTATAGATTTCTTGAGCGGCCCAACACGAGGACGCTTGTTCGAGATGAACAATAGGAAGGGACAAAATAACTCTCCAAACATCTTGGTTTAATGAATAATAATGGGATATCTCCTTGATCTTTTTGCCCATTGATGAAAATGTTGACAGTTTCTACATGGTCATCTATTAGCATGAAAGGTTTCTAATTGCATAGTAAGAAAGTATGGAGGTCACAGGCAGGGGAAAATAACCGCTACAAAATAGGGTTGCAAGGTACAACCGTTGAATGTGAGGGTGCAAGGGTCAAATTGTATGTCTCGGAACGTTTTGAGTCAATACGCGTAACAACGAAGAGGGTATGGTAGGACAACCGGAAGGACAGGAAGTTAGTGGGGATGGAAGGCAACGAAAGATACTTTGAAACATTTGTGAGAAGTGGTAGAGTGAACCTTATGAGTTCGACGAGCCCACACTGGAATTGTAGATCACTGAAGCTTTGAGTGAAAGATGTACATGACGCAACAAGAAGCAGAGTTTGAAACCACGAACCCGCCAACCGTGGCCATAAAATTGGCCAAGTATGGAGAGAAATAGCGGTCAGTTGGATTCATCATGTGCTTATATAGATGGAGATAAAGATATCTCAACCCGCCAAGGATGGAACCCACGTTTATAGAAAGGTGACTAAGTATATAACCACAAAGCGATAATAGAAGGGAAGAAGAAAAGCGAAAAAGGACCAACGTCTCCGCGGTGGAATTGTAAATCATGGAAATTTTGAGTGAAATATGTATATCAAGGAACAAGAATAAACATAGTTTGAATGTGCCAACCCGAAACACTCACTAAGAATTGGAGATTTCGTGAACCAATGAACAAGAGGATCCAAAATAGGGTCATAAGGTCTGCCCAGAACATGTGAGGTCCTGATGGTCAAATTGTATCATTCAGAACATTTGAATGCACAACCTGTAATACCGAAGAGGGGACGATGTCGGAACCCGGTAGTCAATTTCTATATTGCGAAGGGTTGGATGCGAACTGTTTCATATCACTGTGTCCAGTCATCACTTGTAAGAGTTGCATAGTTAGTGAACCCTGTAACAGGAGGATCCAAAACAAGTTGAGAATGTGTCTACAGAAGACGCAAGTCCCCGACGTTCAACTTGTATCATTCCGAACATTTGAATGAATAATTTGTAACACGAAAGAGAAGATGATGTCGGAACCCAGTAGTCAATTTGTATATTGTTCATGGTGTGATACCACCTTTTTGTACCTTTGTTTCCAATTGTCACTACTAAGAGCTAATTTAGTATTGAAAATATTTTTTTAGATTTTGTTAAATACTTCATAGGGATTAGCATTCGTAAACAATGGAAATATCCACCCCTCCAACCCTGCATTCCATGTGTGAATTTTTATATCACAGAACTGGAAGTGATGTTTAGAGGACACAGAACAATAGAAGTGCAATGTTGAGTTAGCCAGTCAGCAGGCCCGCTTGTCAATTTGTATATCGCAGACTTGTGGGTGCTATTTGCAACACACGCAACAATGGAAGCCCAATTTTGAGCCTACCCGCGCGAGAATTCACGATCAAAATTGTCCCTAGGTATGGAATGAAGAATTCGTACATGCTCTATAAGATATCACGTCCATTCTTTATAGTCCCATAATACACGAGAAGAAAAAAAGGGAAAAAGGACCGAGTAGTTAGCAGTGGAATTGTAGATCATGGAAATTTAGAGTGGAAGATGTATATAACGGAACAAAAAGTAACATAGTTCAATTGCACCAACTCAACAACCGCGGGCATAAAATTCACTAAGTATGAAAATGAACAGTTGGCAGTCCAATTCACCATGCGGGGATATAGATGGAGATGAAATTGGTCCCAACCTGGCAACCGTGGACATAAAATTGGCCAAGTATCGAAAGCAACAATGGTCGGTCAAATTCGTCGTCTGATTATATAGATGGAGATAAAGATATCTCAACCCGCCAATGCTGGAGCTGCATATTTCGTGAACCCGACAACAGGAGGATCCAAAACTGGCTGAGAAGGTGTCTGCAGAGGAGGCGAGGCCCGAAACTTCTAATTGTATCACTCTGAACATTTGAATGCATAATATGTAACACATAAGAGCGGACAATGTCCGGTAGTCAATTTGTTTATTGTTGAGAGTGCAATTGCCACTATTTCGTACCTCTGTGTCTAGTTGTCACTACTAAGATCTAATTTAGTATTCAAAATAATTTTTATATATTGTTAGATACTTCACAGGGATTAGCATCCGTAAACAATGGCAATCTCCACCCCGCCAGTTTTGCATTCCATGTGTCAATTTCTATATCACAGAACTGGGAGCATTGTTTAGAGGACATGGAACAATATAAGTGCAATATTCAATCATCCAGTTTGGAGGTTCACATGTCAATTTGTATATCGTGGAACTCTGGGTGCTATTTGAAGGCCACGGAACAATAGAGGCCTAATTTTGAACCTGCACGCCTGAGAACCCGTGATCCAAAATGTTGCTAGGTATGGAATGTGGAATTTGTACATGCTCCATAAAATATCATGTCCATATTTTATAGTCCCATAATACACGGGAAGAAAATAAGGGAAAAAGGATGGAGGTGTTCGAAGTGGAATTGTAGATAATACACAGGAAGAAGAGAAGGGAAAAAGAACTAAGTATCTCACAAAAGAACATCGAGTGTTTTATTATTAATGCAAATGCTTGCAAAACCCTGCTGAGTTCTGACCGAGTAAGGCATAAATTGTAGATCACAGAAGTATCTTTCCTACCACTGTGTCCACTTGTCACTACTAAGAGCATTGTTGATGTATATCAGGAAGGACACGAAGTTGTTGGGGATGGAAATCAGCAACAGATACTTTGAACGAACTTAATGTATACAAGGAACCCACGGTGGAATTGTAGATCACGGATGTTTTGAGTGTAAGATGTATATAGCGAAACGATAAGAAGTTGGGTTCGCAAGCGTCGACCTCGCAGCGACGGGCATAAAATTGGCTAAGTATGGAAAGGAACAGCAGTCGGTCGGATCCATCGTGTGAGGATATAGATGGATATGTTAAAGCATGAATTGCAGATCACGGAAGTATCTTTCGTACCATTGTGTCCCTTTTCAACTAGTAAGAGCATTGTTGATGTATATCAGGAAGGAAATGAAGTTTCTAGGGATGGAAAAAAGCAACAGATACTTTGAACGAAGTTAATTTATACGAGGAACCCACGGTGGAATTGTAGATCATAGATATTTTGAGTGCAAGATGTATATAGTGGAACAATAAGCATCTAGGTTTGCAAGCACCAGCCCCGTAGAAGCGGGCATAAAATTGGCTTAGTGTGGAAAGGAACAACGGTCGGTTGGATTTGTCATGTGAAGATACAGATGGAGATGAAGATATGTTAGCCCGCAAACCCTGCAACTACCCATTATAGAAAGACGACTAAGTATAAAACAAAAAATCCATAATGGACGGGAAAAGAAAGAGGCCAGTTCGTATGCGTCGATCCAGCAACCGTGGCCATAAAATGCCCTAGGTATGGAAAGGTATAGCGATCGGTCGGATTCATCATGAGAAGATACAAATGATGATGAATATATGTCAGCCTGCCAACCCTGTAACCGCCCATTATAGAAAGACGACTAAGTATAAAACCAGAAATCCATAATGAACGAGAAAAACAAAAGGGAAAAGAGATAAGTATCTGAGAGTCGAAAAAACCTTTTTTTTTTTGTTTATTAATGGCAATGTTCTCGAACCTCTGCTGGGTTATCACTAGTAAAATCATTAAGTGCAGATCACTGAAGTTCTTTGGATGCAACATGTATATGACGAAAGAGGGGACATAGGTGTTGGGTACTGCGAACCCGGGGCCTGGTGTCCAAATAACTGACTAAGTATTGGCCAAGACAAAGTTTTGATATCTATTTCAATATTTTTCAAACTAGTATCTATCAATGGACAAAATTTTCATATTTATCTGAATATTATTCATACTAATATATATTAATGGATTGGTTCTGTTTCAAATGCAAATGATCTCCCAATTTTTAAGATTCTCTTCACCTCGCAAATTTCGTTGAAACCACAAAAATTTTAACTGCAAGATGTACATAGCGCAACAAAAAACATGAATTTGCATTCTTGTCTCAGCGAGATAAAATCCTTATCATCTATTCATCTTGTATTCGTTGCAATGACATCAGCAAACGTCGGCTCTCCATAAACATAAATATCTAAATTAAATTAAATGCAATCAAAATTTGGTGCGAATTTAAGTAATTAAAGCATAAATTGCAGACTATGTAAGTTCTTAGGCTGCAAGATGTATATGACGAAACAATGGACATAGTTTTTTAATACCGCAAACGCAAACATAATTGCCTAAGCTTTGTCGAAGAGGAAGTTTTTCTATATTTATTACAATAGTACTGATATTAGTATATATGCACGGAAATGATCAAATAGAAGAAGCTGCAATATATCCAACATACTTCACAGGAACATTGCATCAACAGTTCAGTCGCCTTGTTGTAACTCAGTAATTGATTCTATTTACGAAACTCGAAGAATGGGAGCAGGACGAGTCCTCCAATTTCTTTCTTTAAATACAGGGCCGCTGCCACATAAGTATGGCCTATGAAAAATTATTCTTAAATGTAAAATGTAAACAAACAAGAGACTAGGTTTTATTTAGATTGAAGTAGTGGGCAGCAGAAACAAAAGCTTGTCCTTCATGTTTAACGACATAGGGGAAGAAGGTACAAAATATAATTAAAACAAATAACATAAATTGGAAAATATTGTTAAAAACAAACCAAAATTATTCTATATTCAAATAAGATGGGCTACAAAATATAGCTGAGGCTATTTGCGATAACGATTGCGATTTCGCCTGCCGTTGACCAATAAAAAATATGTACATTGATGAAGCTTCTTCACAGTTTTCTTGACGTTCAAACTCTTTATTTGTAAAAAACAAGCTGAATATCAATTTTGGGTTTTCTACTTAATCAGTGTTTCCAAGTACATCTATCCCAGTTTTTTGAATACCTTCTCTCTTTCAGATATGGCCTTCTTGCAACGGTTGCTTATTCAACTTTCCATTCTTTGTCAAGTATTAATTTTCGTCTGTCGTTGAAAACTTGGGGTTTAAGGTGCTTTCCTTGCAATGTTCCTGACCCTTGACATCCGAGACAACTTAGAAATGTGATTCAGACGGATTTCAAAGTGGATGGAGTCATTTATGTCACAACAACTAAGGAAAGGGAAAAAAATTCAAGAACGTAGTGGCTGGTATTCTCCCTATATTTGAACGTATGGTTGGTTGAGAAGCCTGCCTGAGGATTTGTATGTGGAACTTATTTTCTTTATTACAGTAAATTGGAAGAAACGTCCAACCTAAATGCAAAATGAAACTATGTTGAGGTACATAACTTCTTCGGGCAGCAGAGGTGTGGCAAGTGCATCAAATGCTGGAGAATGCACCAGCACAGGTCTAGAAAGTGTATCAAATGTTGCATATGGCATCATAATATATATTTCCTCATAGCAGTGGAGGCATGACGACCCACAGAAAGGTCTAGAATGTTCGTAGGTGACACCAAATGTGTGGAGTCTGCAACTACATCTAGAGGAAACCAAACAAACATTGACAAAGAACATAGCTTTATGTCAAGTCGGCTACCAGACCCACATGCAGGTCATCAAACTATGAAGTAGAAACTTTTGTAGTGATAATATGTCATTTTATGCACCCATATAGTTTCTGTTACCCGCCTCTGAGGTAGGCAAATACTTGTGCAATCTCTACAATTCGATACACTTGCCAAATCTGTGTTGTTGGAAGAAGATATATACTTAAACGAAGAAATATTTTGCACATGACCTCAAAATCCATTACAATTGCCAGTAAGAAAACAAAGAAGTTCAACCAACAAATCTCCAGGAAGCCTTTTCAACCAACCAAAGCATCGAACACAGGGAGAACACCAACTAGAACATAATTGTTCTTTTTTTTTCGTCCTCTCTAAGTTTGTCTTTTATAAGAGATTTTTTTTTTACTCAAAGGTCACGTCGCATAAAACCAGTCTCTCTTCTTTCATCTGCTCCTCAATCGCATCTCTAAGTTGTCTTACATGTCCATGACCATGAACATTATAACGGAGGCACTCTAAAGCACAACTCTTTGATGATAGAGAGAAATGGCAATAAGTATTTAAAAGCAACGTTGGATGGTCTTCCCTAGATTTTGTGTTGATTCGTTTTAATGACAGATGTTCTCAATATTTTCACTTATTAATGCCAATCTTTTTTAATATGTACAGTCAATAGTGACTAGCAGCACGTATTAAAATTCTCATATCCGAGCAGATTCTCAAATCTGACATCTAAGATATGCACAATATTAAAGAGGGACATGATGTCAAGGCCTTTGTAGGTGACACATTTGTGAACTATGCTGAAGCTTTTAAGAAAACTAAAACTGCACAAGAAAAAAAATAAAATATAATGTATTTCACAAATTCAAAATGCAGGCAAAAATAAATTACCAAATCCCATAATCTTCGCCTGTCTATTCATTTTAATGGCAAATGTCCTCGAGATTTCCAGTTACTAAAGCCCATCATTTTGAAATGTACAATATTAAAGAGGGACATGATGTCAAGGCCTCTGTGGGTAACACGTTCGTGAACTATGCTGAAGCTTTTAAGAAAACTAAAAATGCACAAGAAAAAAAATTAAATAAAAAGTATTTCGCAAATTCAAAATGTAGGACAAAAGAAATTACTAGATCCCATAATATTCTCATGTCTATTCATTTTAATGGGAGATTTCCTCGATCTTTCCACTTACTAAATCCCATCATTTTGAAATGCACAATATTAAAGAGGTACATGATGTCAAGGCCTCTGTCGGTGACACGCTCATGAACTATGTTGAAGCTTTTAAGAAAACTAAAACTACAAAAGCAATA
>ML776761.1:991996-1002847 GCA_009831015.1 Picea engelmannii | reverse complement strand
TAATATTCGCATGTCTATTCATTTTAATGGGAGATGTCATCGAGCTTTCCAGTTATTAAGGCCCATCTTTTCGAACCTGTTCGGTCGTTTCTGACTTTTGAAATCATATTTAATGTGTATTGGGAAGAGTTGATGGTAGCAGGGATGGAAACCTATGTAACAGACGTTACCACTATTTTTTTGTTTTTGTCGACGAGCGTATGTAAAACGTACGTAAAGAAAAGTAATTCGAGAATTCTAGTTTTTTTGCACGAGCCCTTCAAATTCAAATAGTCCACAAGTCTGATTGTCAATTTGTATATCGTGGAACTCTCCGTGTTATTTGCAGGACACGAAACAATAGAGATCGAACATAGAGCCTGCCACCTCGAGAACCCACAATCTAAAAAATGCCTACTATTTTTTTGTGTTTTTTTTCCACCAGGGTATGTAGAACATACGTAAAGTAAATTGTTTTGATAATGCTAAATTTTTTGGACATGACGCCCTTCAAATTCAAATAGTCCGCAAGTCCGATTGTCAATTTGTATATCGCGGAACTCTCCGATTGTCAATTTTCAGTCGCCTACCCCGAGAACCTGCAATACAAAAACTGGCTAAGTATGGGATGAGGGCTCCGTGCATTCTTCATATATCTACTTTATAAAATTATATATTTACTATGTTTAATTTATGTTGTCTAGGAAACCTATAATTTGATAAATTTCAATGTCTTCTGTCGAGGAGCCCTTCTTTTAAAGAAAACTAATTTGGAAATGCTAATGTATAGACCATAGTTCGATACAACCTATCCCCGAATCCACATCCATAAAACTGACTAAGTATGGAACCAAACTGCGGTCGATCGGAATGATCGTGGAACTCTCCATGCTATTTGCAAGGCACAGAACAACAAAAGCCAAATTTTCATCCCGCCACCCCGAGAACCCGCGATCATTAACTTATGCTATCCAGGAAACCTATAATTTCATAAATTGCATTCTCTTCTTTCCAGGAGGCCTTCTTTTAAAGAAAATTATTTCGGGAAAGCTAATGTATACACCGAACATGGCCTATCATAGTTCGATAGAACCTATTTGCAAAGCTGCATCCATAAAACTGGCTAAGTATGCAACCGAATGACGGTTGCTCAGAATGACCAAAGAAACGCAAGAAACTAGACTCAAACACAGTTTACAACAGGAAAGTAAAAGGAAGAGAACACCTATATCTCCCACACAGCAAAAAACAATCTCATAAATATGAAACATAGTAACACAGAATCCATGGAGAAAATATCGGCAGCTATGGAATATATTTTGAGGCCGACAAACTTTGTTTCAACGCGTAACAGATACAATTTACATCGCCTGCAATTCTTTAGTCTGTTATTTTATCTTAATAAGCCCAATTTGACTTATGTTGTCCAGGAAACCTATAATTTCATAAATTGCGTTATCTTATGTCGAGGAGGCCTTCTTTTAAAGAAAACTAATTCAAGAAAGCTAATGTATACATCGAACATGACCTGTCTAATTATGCAACCGAATGGTCATCACTCAGAATGACCACAGAAACCCGAGAAACTAGAGTCAAACACAGTTTACAACAGGAAAGTAAAAGGGAGAGAACAACTATATCTCCCACACAACAAAAGCCAATCTCACAACTATGAAACCATAGTAGCACATAATCCATGGAAAAAGCATCGGCAGCTATGAAATATATTTTGAGGCCGACAAAATCTGCTTTAATGTGTAACAGATGCAATTTACATCTCCTGCAATTATTTAGTCTATTATTTTATCTTAATAAACCCAATTTGACTTATGTTGTCGAGGAAACCTATAATTTCATAAATTGCATTCTCTTCTGTCCAGGAGTCCTTCTTTTAAAGAAAACTAATTCAGGAAAGCTAATGTATACACCGAACATGACCTATCATATTTCGATAGAACCTATTCACGAAGCCGCGTCCATAAAACTTGATAAGTATGCAACCGAATGACAGTCGCTCGGAATGACCACAGAAACGTGATAAACTAGAGCCAAACATAGTTTACAACAAGAAAGTAAAAGGGAGAGAACAAATATATCTCCCACACAACAAAAGACATTCTCATAGCTATGAAACCATAGTAACACAGAATCCATGGAAAAAGCATCGACAACTATGAAATATATTTTGTGGCAGACAAACTCTGCTTCAACACGTAATAGATGCAATTTACATCGCCTACAATTCTTTAGTCTGTTATTTTATCTTAAGAGTATTCTATGCAAACTACAGTGCAAAAAAATGTAACCAGAGATCCAACCGCAGATGCAACATACCAACATTGCAAACCCTGGGCAAACAAAAACAAGCACCAAATAAGAACTCAACTAAGAAGAACCAAAAGGCCCAAGTGCAGGCATAGGACCGGAACCCTAGAAAGTCGAATCAAGAAACAATAAACAACATACAACGAAGAAAGAAGCAAGCAACAACCACTCCCCCAGGAATGATGTTGTTCCAATCGCGATTGCAAAAACCCAAACATGCAAACCGCAACAACACGAACAGGCAAGCAACAACAACAACAACATGCAAATAAGAAATCAGTGGCATGCAAAAAACAAGCATGAACCAGTGAACCCGCAATGCCGCTGGAGCATATAAATTTTAAAAACGGAAGAAAATGTCTTCTAACAAGCCTGTTAAGTAACCATTCAACACCACCAAACCTCTCAGAAATGCACTGTAAACATTTAAGAGAAAAATTCAAAGTGGCAGGGTCTCTCACATATCCCAAAAAAATAATTATATTTTTTGTGCCAATAGTTCGAACACCAGAGAATGTATTGGAAAGCCAAACTTTGGATATGCCGCCATATCAAACATTGCCATAAATTTACCTAGCATAAAATGCTAAACCAAACATTCGAATTAATGCTAGCATTAATCCACCTTCCAGGAATGCATAAGAAAATATATGATTCAAAAATACCATATACAATCAAATACTTTGGATATGCCAACATATATAACATTGGGAATAGGGAAGCCGACAATAAGACCTCCAATCCCTTGTCCAATCAGATCATGACAAATATGGTACTTTTTTTTATATAAAAATAGTTGTTTTCAGTTCCCTAATTCCAACAATAGATAATATGGAAATATTTTTTGTCAAAAGACAGATTAATATGAAGTCAACGATTTATCGATTGCTATATAGTCCCTCTATGCCTACAACAGGGACTAATAATCTCTTTCCATCGAGAACATAGGGCTTAGGTATCAACACCAATAGACCACCCACAAATGATATCGTGAAAACATACCTGAGGGAAAATGTCAGGTCTGAGCTGTTGTTTTTTAATTTCTGATCAGTATTCAATGAGGTGAGACTCTATTCATTTATGAGAATTTAGTAAGTCACACGCAACATGTGACAGAAATAGGAAGATACCGAGTAGTGTGAGATTGTTGTATTTTGACCAGTTTCTGGCATCGATAAGATAGACAGTCGGATTTACTGATGATGAAAGGAGGAGGGCAAGGATTTAATTTATCATAATTAAATTAATAATGTTTTTTTATTAACTAATTTGTATGATCGCAATTAACCATTTTTGTAAGTTTGGTTTGGTTTTTTCCTGCCACCAATGGACATATTAATATTTTTTGATGGATTTTGACATGGATTCTTACCAAAGAAGATAGAATATACATAGATCTCGAATGCTTGAATTTAATGTAGTAGGGAGAAAATTTCATGGATCTTAGTCACAAAATATATGAACATGTTAGTCATTCTATGATTTATCCTACATTTTTTTAGTAAAATTATAGTTTATTGAAATCCAATACATTACATTTTTCATGGTACATGCGCATTCTATGACATGAATATTATGGCCAATCTTAGTAATGGTTGACTTCACTAAGACTTTCATCCTCGATGTGATGTATGTGACAAAGGTATTATGGTGTTGATGCAATAAAGGTTCATAATAACATTTGTTACTAAAAATCAGTGTCATAAAAATTGAGGCAACTCTAGATATGAAAAATAAATGATAGTCGTGCTTCATGCTATTGATACATACAAAACCTACCTGATTGAGCATCATTTTAAGATCAATACTAACCATCATTTTTTGAAGTACTTATTGGAACAATTATTGTCTTCGCCAAAGAAGAGAAAGTGGGTTCCCAAGATATTAGACTTTGATTATGAGATCATCTACATGAATGGAAATGAGAATGCAATGGTATATTCATTATCTCGAAACAATGAGGAAGAAGGATCCATATTGGCCTTATCATAAATTGTTCCATATTGGATAGAAAAGGTACACCGAGAATGCTCGACTAATGCCAAGGTTGTTAAACTCATCCAACAACTACAAGAAGATCCAAATCCCCATACAAGCTACATATGGAAAATTGGCACATTATGCTCTAAATGGTGCATCTTTTTGTTGCAATATTATGTTTTAGATTCAAAGTGTTAAAGGAATCACATTCATCTCCCACAATGGGTCACATTGGCTTTTATATAACATATGAAGAGGTTAAAAATTCATCATTTTTGGATGGCATGAACAATGAAATTTGTAACTTCGTTGTTGAATGTGATATGCATTGAAAGAACAAGGGTGAAGTAATGAATCTGCTTAGGTAACTACATACCCCATTTATCTATGCAATAATATGGACTGACATTTTCATGGATTTTATCATTGGGCTATCTAAAATGGTTAATAAATCCATCATCATGGTGGTTTTTTATTTCCTTTCGAACTATGACGATTTTTATGCCTTACATCACCAATTTAAGTCATCCACATTTGCACAAGTATTCGATGTTCATATTTTTAAACTACATGGCATGCCTAATTTAATTGTGATCGATTGCAATCCTAGAGTCACTAAAAAATTCTAGCATGAGTTGTTTAAACAATAGGATGCCTAATTGAAAATGAGCATGACGTATCACCCCTAAACAAATGTTCAAACATAGGTGGTCAATAAGTTCTTGGAAAATTATTTAAGATGTTTTGCATCAAAATGACTAGGTCGTTCGTCCAATGTATATTGATTGTATAATGTATCATGGTTCTACAAAAATGTCACTCTATGTGCTTCATTATTGAAAAAAAAAACCATATGTGGCCTCATGCTCACAATTAGGCACATCCATGATTCAGGAAATGGACATAACTCTTAATGCAAGAGATGACAATATCCATACATTGAAGGAAAATTTAGTCTTGGTTCAAAATTGAATGAATCAATAAATAGATTCATGTCACTCGGAGCATAAATATGAAGAAGGGGATCAAGGTTTTTTTTTCTCCTCCCTATAAGAATACATCTTTCAAGGAGAAGAGCCACCAAAAGTTAGCACCTAAGTACTATGGCCCCTTTCAAATCGTCAAATGAATTAGACAACTCAACTAGATATTGGTTATTGCAGTCAACTCTGAAATCCACCTAGTATTTCAACTCTCCTATTTGAGAAGCTAAACTGTCAATTTTAGACTATCCTCCTTGATCTTGATGAAGAGGGCTCCATTTCGTTACAACTGAAGGTGGTACTAGATCAAAGAGAATTCCATATGTTCCAATGCCACCACATTATCTAGGAATACATTATATAGTGCATGGGGACATAACCCAAAGATGCCAAGTAAGAACTAATGGTGTTTTTACAATAGTTTCCACATCTCTAGCCTTGAGGACAACACCTCTTTTGAAGAGGAGGGGGAATGTTATGTCTTACACTAACTCGTCTACTCATGGGTACTTAGGTTGTTAGCAATTAATTAACTAATATGTTGTGGCCATGGGTCATCCTTATTGAATAAATCTGACTAAGTATGGTATAGGAATTAATATAGGTGTAACTAGTGGTTAGGGTTTGGGGTAAATATAAGCTATTTATAGAAATAGAAAGCTATGTAATCTTTTATGAAGAATTATCATTTGGAGGTTCCCAAATAAAAAAGGCACGTGAACATTGTTCACCTTTTCTAATATCATTCAAAGGTTACATATTCTATAGGTTTAATATTTTTTTTGTTCATTTATTTTTTATGGTTTTAATTTCCTCAAATATTACTCTTAATTCTTTGTTTATGCTACATGAATGAATTACACTCATTTAGAAATAATAAATTAATCACCTAATTCCTCTATCACACCTAAGATAATGAAAACTTCAATGTTAAAAAAAATCAATATAAAATATCTTCAAAACTATATACACAAAACAATCTATTTCCATGAAAAGTGTAGGAATTAGACATCGACATTTTACATTAATAGACCACGACATTACTTTTTGCATAATGAGTACACAAAACAATATATTTCCATGATAATGAGTACCCAAAACAATTTCCATAATAATGAGTACCCAAAACAATCTATTTCCATGAAGAGTGTAGGACTTAGACATCGACATTAATAGGCGACTTACACGTGATTTCATGGAAACATATTTGAGCGAAAATGTCCATAAGTTGGATGTTTATGAAACAATCCCAAAGATGAATGCTCTCTAGATAAGATAATGCACTCGTTGAGAGACAAATGCTATAGTGTAATCATCATACCCACATTGTACAATATAGTTGGGGAAGACACAAGAAAAGAAAATGTTGATAAATTATACATTTTTTATAACAATTTAGATAATATTAATTCAAATTGAATATTAGTATAAATTTATTTTAATTTTAGTTTTATTAAGTTTCGAAAGGGATCAAATTTTTAAAGGTAAAAATCTTTACTCTTTAAAAATATATTTTTTACAAACTATTAAATGTAAAATGAACATTTTGAAAAAATAATAAAAAAATAAAAACGATATTAATGAATACTAGTGATTGGAAAAAGCCAAAAGATATTGGCTGCTAAATTCTCCCCCCAATAAAAACCCTCAGCGTAGTAAAATTCCTGACCCAGTAAAAATCTCCAATTTAATTAAAAAAATAACTGATTGATACAGTAAAAACGCCAGCCTCGCCCGCCTAGGTATTGAAGGATGTAGTATTATTTCTTTCGTATAGTCTGAACTTTGTATGATAGAACACACTTCCAGATCTATCTGAGATGGGGAACTGCTGGTTAGTTGTGTCAGGCATGAGCTCCAAGGCACAAGCCTTGTGGTGTTATTGTGGTATCAAGCATACGAAATTTACTAGTATCTTTACCGACATCGAAAAAAGGAAAATCAATCTCATGTTCTAAAACAGTTGCTCCCAGAAAAATAGACATAACGCCTGCAACGATTATGGTTTCAAGGAGGCGCATAGCTGACTTACATTCAGAAGTGGGAGGAGTGCAACTGTGTTAGAATTCCGACCCGGACAGGCTTAAACTCAAGATACAATTATAGGCAGTGAAGAAGAACGAAGACCAGAAGACGGTTGAGACATCAGAAACCACTGCATCCCCCAACATGAAAAGTGTGCATAGTGCTTTTTAATGATATAAATGTGGCGTGCATAGATATTAATCTTCTTTAATCATTTAAATGTGGCAATTATATATTTTTACATTAATTTTATAATGTGAGTAGGTAAATGTAAAAAATAAACATGGATGCCTTCATAAATGCAAGAAAGTTATAAAGAATAAATGTGAAGCATTGATTTTGGAAGATCACTAAAAATATATCAACATTAAAATTTAAGATTAAAAGATCATTAATTGTGCCCATTATCAATAGGTATACACCTTTGAATATAATTACTTTTATAAGAAACTACAACACTTGTAACTTTTTAATAATTTATATTATATATATAATGTCTTTTATAATCCTTTAGCTATAATATTTACCACTCAAATAAAATATAATAAAGAAATAAATATTTTATTGATATGTTAAATTTTTCAATTTCTATTTTGCGTCTTATCCATATGAATGTAGAATGATAATGACACCATTAAAATCAAATGTCAAACTTCCCTCTCTTTTTTTCACAAACACGCCACTTTTCATCCACTTGAGTTGGACTATTTTATTTTATTATTAAAAACACGTTGCCCTTAAAACGGATCGATAAAAATTAAACTCCGTGTCAATTACGACAAATAGACAAAAACGACAGCGAAGCTAGATAATTCTATCCTCCACCAGCGGACTATATTTTCAATGTACCGTTGGAGTTGTTTATGAGAAACCACCATCACACTAATTATTCCCTACCTATAATGCGACAACAATTATTTTATTTATTGGAAACAAGATGCTCATTCATTGACGAAGTTATTCCGAATCCCCATTAGCTGAAGGAGACTTCAACGGCAGGATTTGCAAATCACGTGGAAGGAGACTCTCTTGTGGTCATGCTATCCAGCGCGCAGGTCTTAGCTGTTGTTTTTTTTATTTCTGATAAGGATTTAATTGGGTGATACTTTATTCATTTCTGAGCATTGAGTATCTCGCACGAAACATGTGACAGAAACCGTAAGATACCGAGTATTGTGAGATTGTTGTATTTTGACTAGATTGTGGCGCCGATAAGACAGACGGCCGGATTTGAAAAGCAGTGGGTAGCACGCAGATAGACTCGCTTCCACTTGTTCTCTACCATTGATCTGCATCTTTTTTATACGTAATCTTATCACACCCCACCTCATCCCAAGTTTATTGATATCAATATTACTCTTGCAGAGAAATATAGTTGATCATTCCCCGTACCCTCTGTTGTTCAATGTTTCACTGTTTAGTTATCATCGGTAACAATCAGTGATAGAGATCCGTCAAACTGATATCAATGGAAGGGCTGATACCCTACATTTATAGAGCTGTCGTCCGACACAGCTCGAGTCATGAAATATTATCCCGCAGAACCAGCAGCAGCAGCAGAAGGAATCTATTATCATCAGCTGATCAACATTCCAGTAGCAGAAGATTATTTGCGAGGGATGTCACACTACCCAGTACCGAAGACTCGGGTCGGTTCATTGATATTGCAGCACCGCAAGACTTTCAGGTGATACCACCCGATCCAACTTTCCCTTCCAACGCTCAATCCTTACACAGGCGGGCCGGAAAGCAGTATCTAGTAAACCGGCCTAGGGAGCTTCACCACGCCAATTCCTTCCATTATCAGTAATGCTGCTATAATTATTGTTATGTTAATTACTGTTGAGTTCCTTTCGTGAAACGATATGTTATGTCTATATTGTTGTTGTGGGAGATCTAAGATCGCACTCGCCTTGTTCAATACAATATTTGCATGGCTGAGAAGCACGCAAAATGCATTTCGTATTTCGTACTTTCATGTGACTAGATTCGTGTAACTCTTTCAACTAATAGCAAGCCACATTGACAGATTCTTGCATATGCATATTATGATTACGAAATGCCCATTTCACAATTTTTGGAATCAATTTTGTTTAAAAACAAAAAACAGAAGAAAAAATACTGATGATGAAAGGAGGAGGACAAGGCTGAAGGAAATATGTATCCTTATTTAAAGATTTAAAAACAAACAAGCATGTTCTTTGTCTTCGTCAAACGTATATGCAATAGTTTTCCAAGAGATCTGAATTTAAGAATTTCCTACCATTATTTTGAACCAAAGTTAGCATATTTAATCCCTGGACATACTCCTGCAAATTTTTCAGAACCAAAGTTAGAATATTTAGTACCTGGAAGAAGGTATTTTTTGCTTTGTATAAATAACAGAACCTCTTATTCTCAAATGCAGTGTCCCTCCAGATCAAATGAGCCAAACAAATTTACTTTAATCACTTTAGTCGCTGGAAATGGGTTGATGGCACAAATTTTTAATATGTTTCATGGGATAAATTGAATTGATTATCGTAATCCAGAGTGGACCATGGCCCTACTAGTATTCTTGTGGGTTATTGAAGCAATGCAGATTCTATTGTCATCTGCTCAAGAACACACAACTCAAAGTCAAAGTCAATGCTGGATGGATCACAGCCTGGTCGTACTTACGTGTTAGAATTTGCTTGCTCGAACAAACATATTCTCACAAACAAATGATATGCAAGCAACCTCTCTGATCAAACGATCTACATATTTCGAAATCAGAACAGATCAAACTACCTGTTCAAATGACCCATACATTTTTTACTTTAATTTGGTCATTTCACGTGAGTATTCGTATTTTGTAATGCGCGCTTTCACTCATTGTGGACTTCTTGTTTTTTAATCTTTTAATTAAGTAGCAATGACAACCCACAAATAATATATTTATTGTCATGATAATGGTTGTCCATTGTTTTTAAAAAACACTTCTCCCACATCTGTAATTACCTCACATTTCTTTCTCCTTATTTAAAAAAATGTTATAACACTTTTCCCACATAAGCATTTGTAATTATCTCAACATTTCATTTTCCTTATAATACTTTTCCCACATAAGCATTTGTAATTATCTCAACATTTCATTTTCCTTACCTAAAAATGCTAAGACACTTTTCCCACATAACCATGTGTAATTACCTTGACATTTCCTTTTCTTTACTTAAAAAAATTCACACATACAGTGCAATCCACCACTAACAAATAAAATGGATTTTACATCCAAAAAATTATAATTCCCTTCATGTTACTAAATTAAATTTATATACTAACATTGAATGATTTGAGCAAGCTTATTGGTAAAATACTTTGAAGTTTGTGTATTTCAAATATTGGTTTAAAACAAGGTGTATTTTACAACATTGTAACATCCATTATCTCTCATATATATTATATCTTATATGTAAATCCAAAATATCATCTATTAGAAATTAGAAATTGAGCATGAAACATAGAAAACACACAATTAATGTAAAAAAAAACTTATAATTGTTTAATGTTACAAAACAACAAATAACACTTTATTCCA
>ML776761.1:952131-989561 GCA_009831015.1 Picea engelmannii | reverse complement strand
TCTCACACTCTCTTTATTCCTCTCTCTACATCCCTCCTCCCTAGATTGCAAGGAAAGAAACGACCTTCAACTAGACATGTCAAGAACTAGAACTAAAGCTAGACATGGCAAGACCTGGAGCATGACCATG
Source organism: Picea engelmannii (assembly GCA_009831015.1). Classification (NCBI taxonomy): domain Eukaryota; kingdom Viridiplantae; phylum Streptophyta; class Pinopsida; order Pinales; family Pinaceae; genus Picea; species Picea engelmannii. Next base: position 989,431 of record ML776761.1, on the reverse strand, counting down.
ACCTAGACCATGACATAGAGCTAGATCTAGATTTAGATGTTGACCTACAGCTTGAGAATGCCCAAAATAATGAAACCCATCAAGGCATGTTGTTTTCCCTCTATTACTCATTATCTTTAACCTGCACACAAATCTTTATTAATCCACTCACATAAAGAATATTACTTTGCATATTCATCAAATCAAAGCTCATACCTACTCTGATATGTTCTGCCAACCTCAAGTAAACTCATATCAGCAAAGAAAACAAACTCGAAAAGAAAAATTGTAAATCAAATGAATGAAAATGATGTTCTCTTTGTAACACATTTTCTGATCTCCACCCCTTCTCAGAAAATATAGAATAAACCCTAACCATAATATGATCTTATCCAAGACTCCAAAGGGTGCACCCCAATCTCACATGTTTCTGCCTCAAACGGTCATTTCAACTCGGGTGTACTGCAATCTCATGATGTATGGGCCTCCAAATGGTTCATTGCAATCTCAATATCTCCCTGCCTCCAAAAAGTCATTCCAATTTGGGAATCTCTAAGCCTCCAAATGGTCATAATTTCCATTTCAGTAGGTTCCATTCCTCCAAATATCTTGTCACCAGACACAGAGCTTGACATAGACCATGACCTAGACCACCACATATAGCTAGATATAGATTTAGACATTGACCTAGAGCTTGATGTAGACCATGACATAGATCCCCTTAAATCCATCTAAGACTGGGCATAACTTATACTCAATCCTTCACCCTATCTTCACTCGATTCTTGAGTGCACTATGCATATACCTTTTGAACAACCCTTGCACATACATCACCCCACATATTGGTGCTCTAACCATTTCTCTATCCCTGAAAACACTTTCAATCCTAACCCCTTAGGCCTAAGATGTCCCCATACCATTATACATATTTATTCATAAAGGGGTTTGGTATATATTAAATTTTCTATCCATTGCATTAAGAGTGTGTGTGTGCTCCTACAACTTTACTGATTTGGTTGTTTATGCTCAGTAGGAACGTGTGCGCGTTCTTGCTAGGCATTTTTTGGTGTGAAGCACACCCCGCCTCATCTATCTCATAGTCGACAAAAATCCACGACAACTTCAAACATGTGTCAGTAGACCTTGCACATGGTCGAACACTATCTATTCCACCAAGTTGTGCCAACAATGAAACGATATTGACCAAGGAGGCCAAATGAACCACGATGTCCTAAAATGAAAAGCGAACGAAAGGATGGTATGTACTCCACATTTTTTGTCTTGAACACCAATCTTATCGCAACCAAGGGAGAGGCATACATGAAAAATGGAAAATATGGTGGCAACTAACCCATGTCTGAGTTTTATGTTATGTCCATGCAGTACAAAAAAATATACTGGAGCGATTGTTGCGAGGCCCAACATGAAGAGAGTAAATATCTTGGAGCATAAAAATGAACAAGAAAATGTACAAACCAACTCGATGGAAGCCCGTGTGCCATTTATGGTTCTCATGAGGAGGTTGTCAGGTCATACATATTGCGTAGATAGAAAATAAATTCATGAGAGAAGATACGTATGGAAGAACTACTCAATAGATTATGAAGAGGAACAATGCATTCACATTACCAAAGAGAACTCAACATTCTTTGTATTCTAACTCCATCCTGATCGACAATGATCTGATGAACTAGCCAGCTGCAATTTTTAGTCCCTACATGTATCCATATTTGATAAGTACAACCTATGTGCAGAGATCCAGCCATCTACAACTATTAAATAACCTAAATGAAACACCAGAAAACATATGAGAGCTGAACAAATATAATGTTAAAGTTACAATGACACCCAATTGAGCTAGATGCCTACCCAATCTTTATCTCTAGCAATAGCACTACAGTTCCATGCATTGTCTCTGCGCAATGTACATGGCCTTTCAATTTACCATCATATATTCTAATGCAATTATCATTACCCATATGTCGGTTACAAAACCCATACAATGTGCTACTCTACCAATATGAATATAACTGTCAACGAGGGTGTGTCATGGCGTGGAAGTTGCAAAAGGAAGGTTGTTCGACTCTTTGTGGATTGCTTGTCATCAGATTCGATTCTTCACCCCCACTGCAGATTGGGGATTAGTTACCCAAATCACTTATAACATTAATGTTAATATCCTTGTCATCCTCTTCATTCATTCCATCAGAGAATACATTTCATAACACTCTTCATTCATTCCATCAGAGAATACATGTCATAATGTTCATGGCTTCCATTTTCTTCACAAATGCTTTGCAAAGTATAACTTACGGGTTGTTGCAGACTATATCGAAGAATAGACTGATAAAAATATCGAAAGCATGAATTCAAATTGTTGGGGAAATTAAATAGGTGCAATAGAAATTCTTGGTTCCCATTTCTACAAAGTGCAAATGATTTGCATGATAAATTACTAGTATAACAAGCCCCCAGAAACAATTCATCCTCTTCTACTCCCAGATTTTTCTCATCACATAAACATTGTGCTATCATCATCCACAAGCGTATTGCCAGCACCTTCTCTTACGCATGCTTATAACATATAAAACCAAGAGAGTTAGTTGAGACATGATCAGCTTGCTCTTTTCTTTACTCCATCCACCAACATTCAATGAAATCTTCAAGCTATGAGAAACATCCACGAGCATCTCAAACAAATCTTCATCCAATATCGAACTCTTGGGTCATGTCACATGGCAACGGAACCAAAATGTTGTAGTCTCGACATAGGGACACATTAAGCACATCAAGACACACATAACCCCCAAGAAAGAAGGAGATAAATGTGGGGAAGGATATTCAACAACTTTCTTATTTCTCTTTTAAGATTATTTATACAATAGGTAAATGGTTGGAGCAGTTTCACCCACTTCAACTAATCATTTGTTAGGTGATTTTTATCCTTTACTACATACATTCATATATATTTACTTGACTTTATCCATTTTATGTCAAATGTCTAATAATACATATATGCGATGATTATTAGGGCCTAAGAGGCCTCCTCAATTGAGAATTAGAGGTATATGACTACCCATTCAATTGAGCTTGTTTATGCTTTGTAAAGAACTATTGTATGAAGAGGAAGAGGAAGTGATGAAACTATCACCACTGCAATTCTGGCAAGTTTGTTTTGAAGGTTTATCTTAAGATATAGTAATTCCTTAAATTAAACTCATGTCGAAATTGTAGTGGATGAATAGTTTGTTGTCTGTGATAGCCTCACATGATACATTCTCTTAGGGTATTTTGTGGGTAGGATTCGACCAAAGTATGTAATAAATTCCTAGGTTAAAGGAAGCCTCAAGACCCCATCACTCGAATTGTACAACAACTCATTGAATAATCAAAGTCTATCTTTTTCAAAACAAAATTAAGGAAGATAATCATATCAATTATTTGTGGTTAGTAGCCTTTGTATTTGTAGAAATATCGTTCTTACATGTGATATGAAAGGTATCAAATATTCCATGTGGATGAAGCCACATGATTGTATTGTGTGGTCTACGTTGAACTCCTAAGCCTTCCCCCATGGTTCTAGGAATTTTGTGAAGATATATCTACTCCTATTAAAGAATTCATCCGTCATCTATTAAAATTAAAAGTCCTACATAAGTATAGTCCTTTTCTTTTGTATTATGATGTTGTTTGTGTGATAAAGTTGAGTGTTCCTTCCATTGTAAATATAAGTTAGGTGTTGAGAGTATCTATGAATTTATAGGTAAGGGAAAATATTGTGCTCATAAGCTCAATCTTATCATTTGTCCATAAGAGAGCATGCTTATGTGAGGTGTATTGGCCATCCTTATTGGACCTATATTTAGGTTAAAAAATTTCTTTGGTAGTATAATTGTCATGTTCTAGCTTGGGTGGATTTTCATGGCCATTATAAGGCATTACGGGTATATTTCTACCCATTCACTTAGGCTTGTTTATGCTTTGTATGTTGTTAGAGCATAATTAGGAAGTAAAAACAATGTTACCACTCCAAGTTTGTTCCCAACGATTATCTCATGATATAGTAATTCCTTAAATGAAACTCATGTGGTTCATCAAGTTGATGAATATTTTGTTGTCTATAATTGCATCACATGGCGTAGTCTGTTAGGTTATTTTGTGGGTTGAATTCCACTAAATTATGTAATAAATTCCTAGGTTAATGAAGCCTTCACACCTTATCTCTCAAATTGTAAAAAAACTCATAGCCTAATTAAAGTCTATTTTCTTAGTGCACAATTAAGAGAGATAATAATATCACTAAGGTTGTGGTTAGTAGTGGTTCAATTTGCCTCAATATATTGGTTGCATGTGATCTGAATGGTATGAAATTTTCACTCTAGGTGAAGCCACACAATTGATTGTTGGGTTTAGGTTGACCTCCAAGGCCTTCCCTTATAGTTATAGGATTTTTTGGAGTATATATTTGTTAGCATTGGAAATTTCAACTATCATGAGACGTAGTGACTCCTTGCCCACATTTGTGTGTCTATCTTTGACTTGATTTGTTAAAGGAACTCAAGGTAGGATTGATAATTAACCATTAATGGATAAGGTCAATTATCTCGATGAATCTTCAATCATTTCTCATGATAACAAAGTTGAAAAGGATTCAACCTCCAATGATGATGATCATTGCATCAAGTGGTAAAAAAGGGTAACAAGGCTTCCACAACATGAAATCATTTTTTTTCCTAAGAGATTAACCAGTTCAGGGTCACCTTTGTCCAAGCATGTGGAATGAACCATATGAAAGGAACATGCTACATCCGTTCATGCCACCTACTCATATATAAGAGGGGACATGAGTAAAAAAGTATAGTCTCGACCTCTTATATTCAACTCATAAGACAATGATGAGGGAAGGGATGTGAAAATATAGAGAAAGTGAAACACACCCAACTCCCTAATTACATTTTAAGGGACGGGGTATTAAATTTTCATTTTTCCTCGACCACATCAAATACTCTTCAAAGGGATACCATATCCTTCTACTCGTCGAGATATTTCCAACGACTATAAATCTATCTCAATCTGAGATATGGATCAAAAGATATGGCCTCTTCAAGTTTTATTAAGTCTTCTTCCATAAGAATGCCACATGGAACCCAGATGGATCCACGTCACTATCTAATGCAAACATGGCTTATGGCATGGCACCTGCTACCTTTTCTTTGAGAATCTTGGCCTAACTGGTCCCAAGACCTTAGTTAATTTTCCAAAATCTTATACAGCCAAAGGCCCTATCTCACATGATTTGATGCTCAAGGTGCGTGGCCCTGTCATAAGGTGCCACTTGTCCATCAGACATCGGTTAAGCGAAGTCATTTGATGTCCCACCGAGTTACTAAACCATCATCCTTACTTGCAGTAGACATATTGGGAAAATTGTGACGTTCTATTTGTGACGTTATGGACAAAATTGGCCATACTATAAAAAAATAGAGGAAATTTTAAATTTTTTTCTCCATATTGCCCGATAAAGTCGCTATTGCGACATACTACTAAAAATGTCGCTCTTGCAATGAAGTTCGGAGGACGTCGCTCTTGGGATGACTATAAATTTTCATCTCTCTTGTGACGTTGGTGAAATATTCGTTGCACCTCTGACGTTATGGACACTAGGTTTTCCCCACCCCAACGATCACCTAGTATTTGACCAAGTCAACTTTGACTTGGTCAACTATCGTCAAAATTGCGATGTTATAAAATCTATAAATATGTTGCATTTTATGAATGTTGCGACAAATTTGATATAATAACAACAGTTCAAAAATGGTATAAGTCGGTCTTCTTGGCGAACAAAAACCATGTATTATTTCAATATATGTGTGTGGGGAAGAATGTTAGAAAACATTAGAGGTGGGAAAAAAATTAAAGAGGGTGAAAAGGGTGATGGTAAATGTTATATCCCTTGCAAAAATTGTTGTACTAGACATCCCGAAAGAGTTTTAATAGCAACAGCTAAAACAAATTGTAGAAAATATGGGCACATGGATGGGGTAACAAATGAATATCATCCCATGGTAATTATATATATATATATATTCATTATGTGTTTTAATATTTATTGTATTCTCAAACTTTTATATTGTTTTATATATGCACTAATTTTTCATGATTGTTTGTAATTATAAAGTTAGATTTCCCCCCTAACTCTATGCACAAAGTACCAAGTAGTAGCATAAATGATGTTATACAAGATAAAGAACTTGAAGCAGATAATGAATATCAAGTTAATTATCCCATGGAAGTAGATGACAATAATAACATAGTTCAAGATGATGAGACAAATCAAATGATCCAAGACTTATTCGGTCATCCAAATGAGGATCATGGGGAAAATAGTGATGGTATTTATGATGAACCTCTGATTGAAAAGGAAAATAAACGACTTTATAAAGGTTCAAGAGAAAATATTCAATCCACTACATTGTTTCTAGTGAACTTAAAGGTTACAAATCATTTTTCGAACACTTGCCGGACATAGATACGAAGGTATGTAATATGTTTCATCACATCTACATAAAGGTTGACTTTTCTCCATTTTTTTAAGTGTTAATTAATGTGTAAAATAAAAATTCAATATTTACAATTACTATTCTTTACATAAACTATTTATTTTTTATGCTTTAGATTGTTAGGTGAATTTATTTTACCCTTGTCAAATATTTTACCTTGCACATATCGATATTTACATGCCATTATGAAAGACATTGGAATGGAGTATCAAAGTATAGATGCATGTCTTGATCATCATATTATATATTATGGACAACATGCGTCGAAAACAAAATTTCCGGTATGTGGTATCAGTAGATATCGAACTGATCAAGAAACAAAAATGGTCCCTCGAAAAGTTCTCCGACATATTCCCATAATTCCACGTTTGCAACGAATGTTCAGGTGCCAAAGCATAGCACATTTTAAGGATTACCATGCACGAAAGAGAATTGAAGATGACGTTCTTCAAATGCCTGCAGATGGTTATGCATTTAAGGAAATCGCTGCAAAATGGTCAGAATTTATAGATGAACCTCGTAATGTTAGGCTTTCATTGGCAATTGATGGTGCTAATCCATTTCAAGAGCTTCGATTTGTTTAGTTTGTGTGGCCTATTTTTGTTATCAACAATAAAATTCATCCTTGGATTTAAATAAAGAGGGAGCACATAATGTTGACAATGATTATTTCAGGTATTTGTTTACATTAACTTTTCGAATGTAAATTTTTCATTTTTCTATTTTTTTGCATAACATATTTTATTTATTTATTTACATATATATACATACCATGGTAGTAATTTCGTGTAATTTCAAACAATTATGTAAGTATGAAGTTAAATATATGCATGTGTACATCGAGCCTCTTATTGACGAGCTACTAAAGTTATGGGAGGGCATCACTATATATGACATCTGTAAACCAATTGGGTAGAAGAGATTACAATGTCATGGAACACTTTTATGGACAATTCATGATTCCCCTGGAATAACACATTTTTGTGGTATGTAGCATTCCATATTGCATGCTTGAATAGTATATAATCAATTGAATATATCATGCATATTGTTTAAATAATCATTTCATATATTAATAATTCACATTAATCCATGTGTTGCAGGTCTTGAAAGAAAGGGTAAATTTGCATGTCCAGTTTGTGGTCCTAAGATGAAATCTCGTTGGTCAAAAAGTTTAGGAAAGAAGGTGTTTGATGAGTATAGACACTTGCTCTCTAAGAACCATAAGTATCGTACCACTGAAAACGATCTTTTCAATGGGAAACAAGAGACTGGACTAAAAGAACAAAGAATGACACCTCGCCTATGGAAGTTGGCATATGACATAATTAATCCTCAAGGTACGCATTTTGTTTATGTATCATAAATGAAATCATGTTTTGAAATTTTATTTTAATTATTCATTTTATTTTATCACATTTAATAAATAATGTTTTGATTTGTTTTATGCTTCATCAATGTCGTCATCGTGAAGGTAGTAATAATGGGCTTCCACGAGGAATGAAATGTTATCCCACTCAATTCATGAGGTTGTCTTACTATGATGACCTAAAAATAGTTCATTTATTTGATACAATGTATATTGGGAATAATGTGACAGAAACATTATGGCAAATCATAGATGGCAGGAGGGATAAAGAAAAAAATGTCAAAATTTGTAATGACATTCACGAAGCGAATCATGAAATTCAAAGTGTGATCCGATAAAAATAACGATGGAGACCAAAATAACCTTCCATGGTTATTAATAGAGCAACAAAGCAATGGTGTAAAAGAGGTCATTCAAAAAATTAAATTTCCCACGGGTTTTTGTAATCCTTTTTTAATATCATTCAAGGGTTACATATTCTATAAGTTTAATATTTTTTTTTTTCATTTATTTTTTGGTTTGAATTTCCTCGAATATTACTCTTAATTCTTTGTTTATGCTACATGAATAAATTACACTCATTTAGAAATAATAAATTAATCACCTAATTCTTCTATCACACCTGAGATAAAGACAACTTCAATGTTGAAAAAAAACAATATAGAATGTCTTAAAAACTATCGACAAGTACTTTTTGCATAATGAGTACACAAAACAATATATTTCCATGAAGAGTGTAGGACTTAGGCATCGGCATTAATAGATCACCTACACGTGATATCATGGAAACATATTTGAGCGAAAATGTCCATAAGTTGGATGTTTATGAAACAATCCCAAATATGAATGCTCTCCGGATAAGATAATGCACTTGTTAAGCGACAAATGCTATAGTGTGATCATCATACCCACATTGTACAATATAGTCCACATTGTACAATATAGTTAGGTATACACAAAGAAATGTTGATAAATTATACTACTTTTTACAACAATTTAAATAATATTAACTTAAATTAAATATTAGTATAGATTTATTTTAATTTTGGTTTTACGAAGCTTAGAAAAAGATTAAATTTATAAAGGTAAAAATCTTTTCTCCCTTAAAAATATAAATTTTACAAAAAAATTAAATGTAAAATAAACATTTTAAAAAAATAATAAAAAAATAAAATCGATATTAATAAATATTAGTTTTATAAGAAACTACAAACACACTTTTTGTAACTTTTTAATAATTTATATCATATATAATCCTTTATCTATAATATTTACGAGTCAAATAAACTCAAATAAAATATAATAAAGAAATAAATATTTTATTGATACGTTAAAATTTTCAATTTCTATTTTGCGTCTTATCCATATGAATGTAGAATGATAATGACACCATTAAAATCAAATGTCAAACTTCCCTCTCTCATTTTTTCACAAACACGCCACTTTTCATCTACTTGAGTTGGACTATTTTATTTTATTATTAAAAACACGTTGCCCTTAAAACGGATCGATAAAAATTAAATTCCGTGTCAATTACGACAAAAGGACAAAAACGACCGTTGGAGTTGTTTATGAGAAACCACCATCATACTAATTATTCCCTACGTATAATGCGACAACAATTATTTGATTTATGGGAAACAAGATGCTAATTCATTGACGAGGTTATTCCGAATCCCCATTAGCTGAAAGAAACTTCAACGGCAGGATTTGCAAATCACTTGGAAGGAGACTATCTTGTGGTCATGCTATCCAGCGTGCAAGTCTTAGCTGTTGTTTTTTTATTTCTGATCAGGATTTAATTAGGTGATACTTTATTCATTTCTGAGCGTTGAGTATCTCGCACGAAACATGTGACAGAAACCGGAAGATACCGAGTATTGTGAGATTGTTGTATTTTGACTAGATTGTGGCGCCGATAAGACAGACGACCGGATTTAAAATGCAGTGGGTAGCACGCAGATAGACTCGATTCCACTTGTCCTCTATCATTGATCTGCAGCTTTTTTATACCTAATCTTATCACACCCCTCCTCATCCCAAGTTTATTGATATCAATATTACTCTTGCAGAGAAATATAGTTGATCATTCCCCGTACCCTCTGTTGTTCATTGTTTCACTGTTTAGTTATCATCGGTAACAATCAGTGATAGAGATCTGTCAAACTGATATCAATGGAAGGGCTGATACCCTACATTTATAGAGCTGTCGTCCGACACAGCTCGAATCATGAAATATTATCCCGCAGAACCAGCAGCAGCAGAAGGAATCTATTATCATCAGCAGATGAACATTCCAGTAGCGGAAGATTATTTGCGAGGGATGTCACACTACCCAGTACCGAAGACTCGGGTCGGTTCATTGATATTGCAGTACCGCAAGAGTTTCAGGTGATACCACCTGATCGAACTTTCCCTTCCATCCCTGAATCCTTACACAGGCGGGCCGGAAAGCAGTATCCAGTAAACCAGCCTAGGGAGCTTCACGAAGCCAATTCCTTCCATTATCAGTAATGCTACTATAATTATTGTTTTGTTAATTACTGTTGAGTTCCTTTCGTGAAACGATATGTTATGTGTATATTGTTGTTGTGGGAGATCTAAGATCACATTCGCCTTGTTCAATACAATATTTGCATGGCTGAGAAGCACGCAAAATGCATTCCGTATTTCGTACTTTCATGTGACTAGATTCGTGTAACTCTTTCAACTAATATCAAGCCACATTGACAGATTCTTGCATATGCATATTATGATTACGAAATGCCCATTTCACAATTTTTGGAATCAATTTTGTTTTAAAAAAAAAAACAGAAGAAAAAATACTGATGATGAAAGGAGGACAAGGCTGAAGGAAATATGTATCCTTATTTAAAGATTTAAAAACAAACAAGCATGTTCTTTGTCTTCGTCAAACGTATATGCAATAGTTTTCCAAGAGATCTGAATTTAAGAATTTCCTACCATTGTTTTGAACTAAAGTTAGCATATCTAATCCCTGGACATACTCCTGCAAATTTTTGAGAACCAAAGTTAGCATATTTAGTAACTGGAAGGTATTTATTGCTTTGTATAAATAACAGAACCTCTTATTATTAGTCCCTGCCTCGCGCGAGGGACTATAGCAACGGCCTCCGGTCAAACCGAGTATTACATGGTCAGTTCCTAAAAATTAATTAAAATAAAAATATGCTAGTTCTGTGGTACCATGGCACTTGGCTTTATCCTTTGTCAGGGCACTTGGCCTTGACCTTATCCGGGGCTACGTGCTCACTGCTTGGCCACCTGTTCAATGCCTCACCCTCTCCTCACCACCCTGCAGAAAGGAATAAGCGACCCTTCACAATGCACAAAACGAAGGAATAAGCGAGTAATGATCGTCTCTTCACCGCCATGCACAAAGGAAGTCGTGCACAACCGATCTCTTCACCGCCCTGCACAAAGGAAGCCCTTCACAAATGAATAAGCAAGTAAGTGCAATCAAGCTAAACAAAGGTATGCACAATAATACAGTAATTTTCATGTACAATAATACAGTAATAAGAATGCTACTCTACCTATCATCTCACTCTGCAATCTCGTAAGTACTTCTTTTTGCACTGGTCGGTCAAGCTAATTCTAGCACTGGAAAAACAGTTCCCTCCGCGTTGCGCTCCTAGTAGAATTTGTCTTTCAACCGCCAAAGGAGAGTTTCCCTGTGATTGCTCCATTCATCCATCGATTGCTCCATCCATCCACCTAGATCTCTGAGTGGTGTAGTTACTGTCACACAACAGAGGTCCCCAGGTCAAGTCTGGTCTTCAGAAAAATTCACTCTAACTGTTACAACAGACTATACTAACGTTGCATTTAAGCTTGGAATTATTTTCCTTTCTCTCTGATTTTTCGCGTTCATGGCTCAGTTTCTTCATTTTCTTTCAGCCATGACGTGGTTATGTCTATTACCCAACGCTTTATTTGCTAGAATGCAGAGTGCATGTTTTCAACAGTTCTTCTTCGATGCTTCATGTCGTCCAGGCCACGTTCTCGTATGTCTCGTCCCCCTTTACTTTGAAGAAGCTTGCAAAGTAATTAATCTCAGGCTTGGAAACTGTCGTTGGAAGCTTCAGATTATAGAGATAGCCCGTGAAGTACGTGTTAGATTCATAAGCGAAGTTCTTCTGATAGCCCATCAATTCTTCCAACTCTTTTATGTCATAGCACTGTCCTAAAATAGCCAGATCTTCCATCCCCTGCAAAGACAGTAGATATAACTGTAAGATTTATCATCAAAACAAGTATTATAACTTCCATTCGACCACTGTTATGATTTCTTTTCTTTTGGAAAAGGGCAACATCAAAACTTGGCTCAATGTAAGAAACACGCGGCTCAATGTAAGGAATGAAGGTAAGGAACGAACCAGTGGCTTATGTAATGAACGCATGGCTTATAAATTATTAATTTGCATGGGAAGCTTGCACTTAACTAATGTAGGATACACAAAGCTAAAATCTTAGTTTGTCAAAACATTCTCTTTGCAGAGGCAAAGAATAAAGTTGCTTTGAACGTGCTAGAAAGTCTGGGAGCACTCACTCAGACAACCACCTATTCATTTTTATAATGACCCAACCTATCTGGTGCAGGTTTGTCTAATCCCTTGCTGAATGTTTCTCCTGCTACAATACACACTGTACATTTAAATAATCCTCTCTTTGTGTGCCAACTTAAAATATCAATCGAGCATTCTACAACATCTAGGATGCTATTTGTATGGATGCATGGATCAAGGATATATATATAAAAGGAGAGAATACCTACAGTGAATCGAAGATCATCGCCACTGTCGTGATGGCCGACGCAACCATTCCCCTAAGCTTTTAACAACACATTGATGAAATGGAAGAGAGAAACCAGAGCCAGTCTAATTCCCAACTTTACATAATACAAAGTTCTCCTTGGATCGTAGGCTAGCAGAGAGAAATAAATACCAATTTCAAGCCATTTGTCAAACACTCGATTATGCAAGTGTTTGGGAGCCGCAGGTTTGAGCTCGAAGGAGTCTTCGGGAATGGTTATCACTCATTCGACTCATCCATGGCAACCGTTTAAGTGGGAAGAATTTGCTCCTTCCCCGAAGACTGTTGTAGAGTGGGTATGTTTTACAGAATTTCGGAGAATGAATTTTGAAGGCAATCGAACGACTTTTCCATGAAAAAGCTATGAAGGACGATACCCTAAAGTAAACAAGATTAAGAGCCGTTGTATAATCTGGTCTGAAACCCTAAAGACCCTATCCAATCCTTTCCTTTCTCGGCGAAAGTTTAACATCCCGCTCTTTATTCTTTGAGGACACTTGCTTGCAAGTGATCCGGATTATTATACTATTGAGCATTTGATTGTGATTATGAGGCGTAATAGTTGATTATCTTGCACAAGATTAATGGGTGAGTTTAGAAGACGTATCAACTAAACCTTTAATAGCCTTTAGTTGTTTGGCAATTTGCGCCTTGCGCCTTAGGTTGAGCTGGAAGGGGGTGATTTGTCTTGTCGATACACCACAGGTTTCCTTGTAGGAAACAAGAATCCTTTGGTCATTTGAGCATTTTAATTCGAGTGTTATCATCTTGCGTCTTGTCGACCTATTGCTCGGGGTGTGGGTGTAGTCTTCTTCTCAGTTCTTAAGATTCTAGTGTAATGGATTTGTCCTGAATCCTTGGTACAGATAGGCTATGTTGCGCTAGGGTTATCGTCACACCTATCACCTCGGGACGACATGAGTCCTGATGAGGGGATCATAGCGTTCCCTATTGGATATAGGCGAATGATACCGCGGTCAGAGTCTGTGCTTCCTGTGTGAGTGTTGTTGATCATTGTAAGTTGTTGTTAGCGCTTGAGTTGTAATGCCTTCATGTGTGTGGTTTGCGCACCTTGAGGTTCTAGTCATTCATTATCAAGGTTGTTGTGTCAGGAGGGGGATGTTGTCCCTCATCTTGTAGGCGTGGTCATCTTTGCGTCGGGCAGGTAGTCGTTTCTCCTTGTTGTTTACATGCATGGAGTCATAGTTGTCGGTTCCCTGTTTGGCAAGTGTGGTCCTCGTCGTCAGGTGTGTTGTCTACCTGTAATTGTTGTTGTCATCTTGTTTAAAAAAATAAAAAAAAATAAAAAATAAAATTTGCACTTTCTACCTTGATTGTAGTCGTAACGAAAGGGTTCGTTACATATGGTATCAGATCGGGGTTCAACTCGTGACTTGGTATCACTACGGATTTCATCGATATGATATTTGATTTTGGTAATTATGTTGACTTGTATTCATGCAGGCAATCATGGTTAGAGGACGCCACAGAGGCAGACGACGGGGTGATAGGGGAGGAGGCGCGACACCTCTAGTAGAATCCACGCCTAAGGGGTCTAACCCTCGGGGAGACGAATAAGTTTTTGGGCAGGAGGCGATAGCAGTGGGTGATGTGGTTGGGTTGATGAGGTCCTTTCAATGCATGTCTGAGGCACTGATAAGCCGTTTGGACAAAGATGAGGTGAGGGCACTAACACCCCCTGAGGGTCCACCACGCACTCCGATCAATACTGGTAGCATTCATCGCGAACTCAAGAAGGTAAAATTTTCCAAGTTCTTTGGTGCCCCAGATGGTGCAGTCACCGAGGCATGGTTGGAGAATATGGCGATGTGCTTTTCATTTCGCGACTATACCTCCAACATGAAGGTCCGCATGGAGGCCTTTCGACTGAAGAGGAGCGCTTTTATTTGGTGGAAGATGCTCCTGCCACAATTGAACATGATCTTCGAAGACGTGTCATTGGAACTGTTCGAGAAACGATTCCAAGAGAGGTACTTATCAGAGGAATTCATTGAGCGTCACCTCAACGAGTTCAACGCCTTATGACAGGGCAGTCGTACGGTGCCTGAGTATGAGACTCGTTTTATGGAGTTGCTTCGGTATGCTCCACATATTAATACTGAGAAACTTAAAGTCAACAGGTTCTTGTTCGGCCTTAATGTCAGCATACGTGCAAAGGTTATGATTCAGATGCCTCATACCTTGCATGATGTCATCCAAAAGGCCCTCATAGTAGAGGAGGAGCCTATCAGTGGGGGTCAGAGCAGGACTCCAGTGAGGCCGACAGGGCAGGTGTCATCCAGTGCGCTGCAGCATCAGACACCAGAAAAACATATGCCAGGATACCATGGCTTCCAGAGAGGATCCACTTTTACTACACCTTGGTGACCAACGCCTTTGCAGCGAAAAACTTATCAGGGACCAGAACATTAGGACCAGGATTCCAGGCCGGTGCGACGTCAACTTCTACCTCGGGTATCAAGAGTACTGGACCGAAGAAGCGGTGTTGGAAAGGTGGGGAACCACATTACTAGTGTGACTGCCCAGTGGAGAGGACTAGAGCATCTGGATCAGCCGGACCCACTACCGTGGTATATTTGTGCAAGGCCCATCGGATTCATGCAGTGGTGAATAACTGCCCGGTAGAGCACGAGTTGACTGTGCTCGAGACGTCAGGTACCATCTTCGACCAGACCCTTAGTATTTTGATAGATCTTGGTGCTACCCAGAGTTTCATTTCTGGTGTAGCGCTTAAAAGGATTAATGTAAAGGTAATCGAACAAGAAAAGTTTAGCTTTGTAGAGATGGCTTCGAGAGCCAAATAGAAGGTTGGAGGAAAGGTTACAGCCTATACCCTTAACCTGGGAGAGTTTGTCACAAGGGTCGACCTGTACGTCACGATCTTAGGATCTTATGACGTCATAATCGGTATGGATTGGTTGGAATCGCATGAGGCGATAGTCAACTGTAAGATGAAACGATTGAAATTGGTCGATGATGAGGGACAGAGATGCGTGATTATAGGACAGAACCAGGGAGTTTCCTTGAGGTTCATCTCTTCCTTGCAGCTATGGAAGATCATGTGCAAGGGATGTAATATTTATGCGATCCTTGCGTTAAACGAGAAGGGAGTCGCAGAAGGTCTTGAACACCTTCTGGTGGTGAGATAGTTTGCAGACGTCTTTCCAGAGGAGTTACCTGGGATGCCGCGAGAGAGGGAATTGAAGGTTACCATAGACCTAAAACCGAGGACTAAACTAATAGCGAGAACGTCTTATCGTATATCGACCCCAGAGTTACAGGAGTTGAGAATGCAACTGAAGGAGCTGTTGGACTTAGGACTTATACGTCTGAGTGTGTCACCATGGGGTGCACTTGTTATCTTCATAAAAAAGAAGGATGGGTCATGGAGGCTATGCATTGACTACCGTCAATTGAACAAGGCAATGATTAAGAATCAATATCCGTTACCGAGGATTGATGATCTGTTTGATCAGATAAAGGATGCTACAGTGTTTTCCAATATCGATTTGTGATCAGGGTATCACCAGTTATGGATGAAGGAGGACAAAGTCCCTAAGACCGCCTTTAAGATGAGGTTTGGTTATTACAAGTTTACTATTTTACCGTTTGGACTGACAAACACCCCAGGCGTATTTATGAGTTTGATGAATTGGGTGTTCCGCGAGTACTTGGACAAGTTCTTCCAAGTATTAATTGACGATATTTTGATTTACTCTCGGACAACAGAGGAGCATGACGAGTACTTTTTCTTGGTACTATAGTGTTTGCGAGAGCACAAATAGTATGGGAAGTTGTCCAAATGCTTGTTTTATCAATCGAGGATTCACTACCTAGAGCATGTCGTCTTCAGTGAAGGTATCTTCGTGGATCCAACAAAGGTCGAGGCTATTATGGAATGATCTGCGTCGACGAATGTCCCGAAAGTGTGTAGCTTCATGGGTTTAGCAGGATATTATCAACGGTTCATCGAGGAATTTTCGAAGATAGCAAATCCGATCACGGAATTGCAGAAGAAAAACAAGAAGTTTGTTTGGACCGAGAAATGCGCGGAAGCATTTCGGAGGCTCAAAGAGCTATTGACAACAACACTGATACTAAAGGTCCCCGACATGGATGCGAATTTCTTGGTATGCACTGACGCATTCAAGGAAGGCTTAGGTGTAGTCAGATGCAAGACGGTCGAGTGATCACTTACATCTTGAGGAAACCGAGAAGGCATGAGGAGAACTATGCGACACACGATTTGGAGTTGTTATCCATTGTATATTCCTTAAATATTTGGAGACACTACCTTGTTGGACGAAAATTTGAACTAAATATGGACCACTGTGGACTACAACACATCCTTACGCAAAGCGACCTAAACGTGCGACAACGACATTGGTCGGAATTGCTTAGCGAGTACGATTTTGAGATTACTTACATAAAAGGAACCATGAACCGAGTGGCAGATGCATTGATTCAGAGACCACACATCTTTTCGATGTTTCCTCTTTAGACGAATCTATGTGAAAATATTCTAACCTTACAATGTGACGATGATTGGTACAAAGAGGTCGAGGATTCTATCAGACAAAACACAATGATGGTACCAATATTTGAAGGATTTACGTTTGACGACGATGGATTATTGAGTTTCAAAAATCGAATTTATGTACCACCGAAGGACGAGTTGAGGAGTTTGATCCTAAACAAGGCTCACAAAGAAGTATACATGGCCCACCTAGGAGTCACAAAGATGAGGGAGAACCTTAAACCCGTATTCTTATGGAAGGGAATGAAGGTAGACATAGTCATCTATGTGGCCATATGTCTATAATGTCAGTAAGTAAAGGCTAAACATAGAAATTTAGCAGGATTACTACAGCCACACGTTATTCCAAAATTGAAATGGGAGGTTATTTCGATGGATTTCATTGTTGGATTGCCATTGACGGAAAGGAGACACGACTCGATTTTCGTAGTAGTCGACACTTTGACGAAGAGTTCTCATTTTATTCCTGTGCGTATGATGTATCAGGCACTTGACATAGCTAGAGTTTTCATCAGTGATATTGTGAGGCTGCATGGCGTGCCTAAGAGGATTATATCCAATCGAGGATTGGTGTTTACTAGACAATTTTGGACTAGTTTCCAAGAGGCCTTGGGAACCCAACTTAACTTTAGTATTGCGTATCACCCAGAGACTGACGGGAAGACCAAACAAATGAACCAAACCTTGGAAGACATGTTGCGCATGTACGTGATGGACCAACAGAAGCGTTGGGAAGAATTATTTCCACTGGTAGAATTCGTTGATAACAATAGTTACCAAAACACCATTAAGATGGCACCTTTTGAGTTCCTTTATGGTAAATCATGTCAGACGCCTTTGAGTTGGGATCGTCTTGCGGATAGGGTCGTGGTGGGACCAAAAGCGATCTAAGAAATGAAAGAGAAAATGCAAACAATAAGACAAAGGATCAAAGAAGCGCAGGATCGACAGAAGGGTTATGTTGATGTGCACCGTGTCGACCATAGCTACGAAGTTGGAAATCGAGTCTTCTTGCGGGTAAAACTGCATAAGAGTTCGATCAAGTTTGGAAAGGGAGATAAACTCTCTCCTAGTTTTGTGGGACCTTTCGAGATAGTGAGGAGGAAGGGGCCCATGGACTATCGACTAGCCCTGTCTGATTCTTTGAGACATATGCACGATGTTTTTCACGTATCTGTTTTGAGACATTATATCAGTGATCCTACACATGTTATTGACATGAGTTCCTTGTAGGTATCGGATGAGGGGGTGCTCACGGCTGAGTCAATCCACATCCTGGATCATCGCACCCGACAACTACGATGTCGAACAATAGATCAGGTCAAGGTCCAGTGGGACAACTATAGTCCGCACTCAATGACCTCAGAGGATGCATATGATATGCGCCAACAGTTTCCATTTTTGTTTGATAGATATACTTTTGACACCGTGGTACACATTATTTTGACACTTATATACTGTGAAACTTCAGGATGAAGTTTAGACCAACAGAGGGTGTATGTAACATCTCTCTCTTGCACGCACTGAGCGAATTTATTCTTTGAGTACACTTGCTTGCAAGCGATCCATATTATTATACTATTGGGCATTTGTTTATGATTATGATTATGAGGCATAATGGTTTATTATCTTGCGTAATCTTAATGGGTGAGAGTCTAGTAGACGTATCAACTAAACCTTTAATAGCTTTTAGTTGTTTGGCAGTTTGTGCTTTGTGCCTTAGGTCGAACTTGAAGGGGGTGATTGGTTTTGTTAATACACCACAGGTTTCCTTGTAGGAAACAAGAATCCTCTGGTCATTTGCGCATTTTAATTCGAGTGCTATCATATTGCATCTTGTCGACCTGTTGCTCGGGATTTTGGTGTAGTCTTCTTTTCAGTTGTTAGGCTCCTAGTGCGTGGATTTTTCCCGAGTCCTTGGTCCATATAGGTTATGTTGCGCCAGGGTTATCACCGCACCTATCACCTCGGGACAACATGAGTCCTGATGAGGGGATCATGGTACGCCCTATTGGATAGAGGCGAATGATATCGTGGCTGGAGTTTGTGCTTCTAGTGTGATTGTTGTTGATCATTGTAAGTTGTTGTTATCACTTGAGTTGCAACGCCTTCATGCATCTAGTTCGCGTGCCTTGAGGTTCTAGTCATTGGTCGTCAAGGCCATTTTGTCAGGCAGAGAATGTTGTCCCTTAGCTTGTAGGCGTGGTCATGTTTGCGTCGGGCAGGTAGTCGTTTCTCCTTGTTCTTTACGCATGTTTTGTCCAACTGCTCTTGTGCCAGTGCGTGGAGTCATAATTGTCGGTTTCCTGTTCGGCGGGCATGGTGCTCACCGTTAGGTGTGTTGTGTAGCTGTAATCGTTGTTGTCATCTTGTTTAAATAATAATAATAATAATTCATACATTTTGCATCTCTTGTAATCGTAACGATGGGGTCGATACCCTAAAGTAAATAGGATTAAGAGTCGTTGTATAATCTGGTCTGAAACCCTAGAGACCCTATCCATGAAAAAGCTATGAAGGATGATAACCTAAAGTAAAAAGGATTAAGAGTCGTTGTATAATCTGGTCTGAAACCCTAGAGACCCTATCCAATCCTTTCCTTTCTCTAGAAAAGTGTGGGGTCCTTTCTCTAAATGATGGGGGACACTGCATCTCGATGAAACAAATTTTAAACTATGTCGTATGCATATCACTTATTTAGAATTAACCCTCTTCTTAGATATTGAATCAAATTGAATATAACTTAGAAACGCAAGGGCAATTCATTATTTACAGCAAGATGCCACCTCTTATATATTTAATTAATTGATTTTCTAAAAAAATAATGAGGGCCACTAAAGGTCACTATTCTTTGCAATGCAAGTTGTTACCTTTTATTTATTTATTCAATCCATTGACTTTTGCTTAAAAAAGTAACACCAAATAATATTATTTGAAATGCAAGATGCTACTTAATATGTATTTAATCAAATTACATTAAAAAAATGTAATTTATGATTGGCAGTGTCGAATATTATGTCTTACATAAAAGCCATTCATTATTTGCAATCCAAGTTGTCGCTTTTAAATATTTAATTAATTGATTTTTAATTAAAAATAAAAAATAAAAATGTAATTTATGATTAGTTATGTTAAATAATTTGTACCCTCATCACTCAAAATTAAACTCAACTATTTTTCTGCCATTGGTTGTGTCAAATAGTATGTACTTTCATCACTCAAAATTAAACTCAGCTATTTTTCTGCCATTGGTTGTGTCAAATAGTATGTACCCTCATCACTCAAAATTAAACTCATCTATTTTTTTGCCATGTGGGAAAAAACCGATCCATTGAACCTGGTCAATAAAATAAATGTTCAGCAATCATCTGCTAGTGATAATTTCCATGGTGATTCCACACATTTGTTATGTTTGTATTAATACATCTATCGCCCATATTAAACACATAATACACATACATAAATATACGAACTAAGGGACTAGCTATTTTGTAGTTATTTCCCTTCTTGCAGCATTCCTCCATATCAAATGAGCCAAATAAATTAATATACAAACTAGGCAAGGACTAACTATTTTGCAGTTATTTCCCTTCTTGCAGCATTCCTCGAGATCAAATGAACCAAATAAATTTACTTTAATCACTTTAGTCGCTGGAAATGGGTTGATGGCACAAATTTTTAATATGTTTCATGGTATAAATTGAATTGATTATCGTAATCCAGAGTGGACCATGGCCCCACTAGTATTCATGTGGATTATTGAAGCAATGCAGATTCTATTGTCATCTGCTCACGAACACACAAATCAAAGTCAATGCTGGTGAGACAAATAAATAAAAAATTTGGGATGGATCACAGCCCGGTCGTACTTACATGTTAGAATTTGCTTGCTCGAACAAACATATTCTCACAAACAAATGATATGCAAGCAACCTCTCTGATTAAACGATCTACCTATTTCGAAATCAGAACAGATCAACCTATCTGTTCAAATGACCCATACATTTTTTACTTTAGTCATTTGACATGAGTATTCATTATTTGTCATGTGCGCTTTCACTCATTGTGGACTTCTTCTTTTTGTATCTTTTAATTAAGTTTCAATGACAGCCCACATAAATAATATATGCATAGTCATGATTATGGTTCTCCTTTTAAAAAAAAAAAATACTTCTCCAACATAATCATCTATAATTTAGATCAACATTTCCTTTTCCTTTCAACATTTCCTTTTTCTTACTTAAAAATGCTAAATAAATCATTGTTTATATGTATTAATTCACACATACATTGCAATCCGCCACGAACAAGTAAAATGGATTATACATCCAAAAAAATTATAATTCGCTTCATCTTACTAACTTAAATTTATTAATAAACGAAGGATATATACTAGCATTGAATGATTTCAGCAAGTTTATTAATAAAATATTTTGAAGTTTGTGTATTTGAAATATTGGTTTAAAACAATATGTATTTTACAACATTGTAACATGCATTTTATCTCATCAACATATATGTATATATATATCGTAGTAATTAATAGAAATTAAATAAAGATAAATTTAAATCAATATTATGAAAAATTAAA
The DNA here is from genome assembly GCA_009831015.1 of Picea engelmannii. NCBI lineage: Eukaryota > Viridiplantae > Streptophyta > Pinopsida > Pinales > Pinaceae > Picea > Picea engelmannii. Next base: position 967,538 of record ML776761.1, on the reverse strand, counting down.
AATTGAGCATAAAACATAGAAAACACTCAATCAATGTAAAAAAACTTATAACATAGAAAACACCCCATCAATGTAAGAAAATATATACTTGTTTAATATTACAAAACAAATGAGAACACTTTATTCCAATTTTTTATTAACTCTATTTCATGATTATGTTAACTTATACATTAAATGTCATTAATGACACATTCACATTTAAAAATAACCAACCATTGCCCATATTGTCGTATTAAGTCTACATTGCTTTAATCCATTCTCCATTTTAGTCATTTAAATCCTTTTTATTAAAAATTGAATTTATGATTTATAATGGGAGATTTGTTATACCTTTGGTCTTGAAGCAAGAAGACTTAGATAATCCAAATTTGTCAATTTTTCAACTCACTTTTATTCAAACATAAAAATATTTAAAATTAAACATATTAAATGTTGTACCTAATCCAAAAATTCAAATTTCTATTTTAAATTTTTTTTTACTATAAAGTTATTTGTTTCATAAAGTTGATTGTTCCTATGCATATATATGTTAGGGGTTGGGAGCCTATGCAAATTTAATATAGGTTAGGTAAAATATTGTGTATGATAGGCTCAATTATGTGAAATGTCCATAGAAGAGCATGTTTATATGAGGTGTATTGACCACAGGAATTAGGGCAGAGATTCAAGAGGGACACATTAATCACATGAATACACACACATAATCCTAAGAAAGAAAGAGATGCTTTGACCTAAGAGGTATCCTCAACATCTCCCCCACACTCAAATCCTTGTTTATCTTGAGCAAGTGAGAAGATAATTAATGACCTATTATTCTTTGTCCTTTGTCTTGAATATGATAGTGACATGTGCAGTTAGTGAGTCTCACAACGCTTTTCTCCCACCCAACAATCCTCCTCTTGATCCTATTGTTACACCTTTCTCTCTAGTTCCTTTGGAGTGGTGAGTGGCTCATCCTAGGCTCATCTTGCACCTTCAGAACACTCATAGCAGGATGGTTCATCTTCCCATGTGAGCATCTAACTTTTCTCATATAAGAATCTTACTTTGTGCTTTGCCAATCTACCATTTCTCTATTTTCCATCTTTCAAGGTCACAACTCAAGAACTATTCTGCAACTTTTATATCACGTGGCTCAATAAATCTAGTCATTCTTATGTCATCATCTTTTCTTTTCAGCTCTCATGTGTGTGTATGTTAAGATATGTCTCTTTCTAGATGCTATCAACACGCTCAATCTTTTACTGTTTTTGCTTTGCTTTGCTCATCAAATGTGGATGTGATTCTTTAATTTTTTTTTGGTCTCTAAAATTATATGAAAGACTTGACTACAACTTTACATGAACATTAAAAAAATCAACTAAATATTTTCAAGGGAATATTGATTTACTTAAGTGAAGAACCGATCTTGTCAACTAAAGAGTGACTTACATTGCATACATTATATTGGTGAAAGAGGTGGAGAAGATCACCTACCTTTAAAAGACTCATGTTCAACCCCTCCTTACTTTAAATACAAAATTAATTTTTAACAACTACTATGACAACATTTTTATTTAGAGAACTACTTCCTTCATGTTGCTTTTACACTTCTCATGACTCCATATACTTTACCATGAATCGAACTTCATACGTATCCAATTTAATACTTACATCTAATGCAATACTTACCTTACATAGTTCTTTTAGAATCTCACTATGACTCCCTTACATTTATCACTCATAGACTATATATTTATTTTACAAACAATCTATATAACCACTTTACAAGTCTCTGGATAAAGGAACTCTCATAACGATTAAGTGCCTAATTCCTTTGGGTGAACATACTTTAACTTGATATATATGTAGACCACCAATTGTATAAGAGCGTAAATATCTTATACCTTGCACACGGTCGACCACTATATGTTGCACCAAGCTGCGCCAACAATGAAAGGATCGTGATCAAGGAGGCCAGATGAACCACGATGTCCTGAAATGAAAAGCGAAGGAAAGGATGGTATGTACTCCGCATTGTTTTCTCTTGAACACCAATCTTATGGCATCCAAGGGAGAGGCATACAAGACAAATGGAAAATATGGTGGCAACTAACCCATGTCTGAGTTTTCTGTTATGTCCATGCAGTGCAAAAAAAGATACTGGAGCGTTTGTTGCGAGGCCCAACATGAAGAGAGTAAATATCTTGTAACATAAAAATGAAAAAGAAAACGTACAAACCAACTCGATGGAAGCCCCTTTTCCATTTATGGTTCTCACGAGGAGGTTGTCAGGTCATACATATTGCATAGATAGCAAATAAAATCATGAGAGAAGATACGTATGGAAGAACTACTCAATAGATTTATTCTTGATGATTATGAAGAGGAACAGTGCATTCACGTTACCAAAGAGAACTCGACATTCTTTGTATTCTAACTCCAGCATGATCGACAATGATCTGATGAACTAGCCCGCTGCAATTTTTAGTCGCTACATGTTTCCATCTTTGATAAGTGCAACCTAAGTGCAGAGATCCGGCCATCTGCAACTATTAAATAACCTAAATGAAACACCAGAAAACATATGAGAGCTGAACAAATGTAATGTTAAAGTTGCAATGACACCCAATTGAGCCAACTGCCTAACCGATCGTTGTCTCTAGAAATAGCGCTATAGTTCCATGCATTGGCTCTGCGCACTCTACATGGCCTCTCAATTTACCATCATATATTCTAATGCAACTATCACTAGCACAGCAGCAGAATATATTAAATTTTATTGTTCATTATTAAATTTTATTGTTGATTAACAAATAAATGGTTGCGCTTCATTTATCTTGTGTTAATATTTTAATTTTTTAATCACTTAAGTGGCAATGAGTTAGCTATGAAAGTAATTTTTAAATATGATTAGGTAAATGTAAAAAAGTAAACACATAAATGGATTTCTTTTTACGCCGAAAGGCATATACCTATTGACAATGGGCAGATTTAATAGGGGTTTAGTGCTTAATAAGTTTTCTATGGACATGATTAAATATGGCTAGAATATTTTTAGTAGTCACACAAAATAAATGGCTATGATTTCAATCATTAACTTCCTAGCTATTATAAAGACATCAGTTTATGTGTTTACTTTTTTACATTTACCTAATCACATTTAAAAATTACTTTGATAGCTAATTGATTGCCACCTAAGTGATTAACATAAATTAAAATATTAACACCAGATAAATGAAGCTCAACCGTTTATTTGTTAATCAATAATAAAATTTAATATATTCTTTTAAGAATTCTTTTCATCTTATCAACCTTTCGGCGTTGATCAGCCACAATTATGTGGTTGTGCTAGTTATAATAGCTATGAAGTTGATCATTGAAATCACAGCCATTTATTTTGTGTGACTACTAAGAATATTCCAACCATATTTAATCTTGTACATAGAAAACTTATTAAGCACTAAACCTCTATTAAATATGCCCATTGTCAATAAGTGTACGCCTTTCAACGTAATTACCCATATATGATTTCCAAAACCTATACAAAGTGCTACTCTACCAATATCAATATAACTCTCAATGGCAGCGTGTCATGGCGCGGAAGTAGAAAAAGGAAGGTTGTTAGACTCTGTGTGGCTTGCTTGTCATTTATTCGATTCTTCACCCTCATTGCAGATTGGGGATTAGTTACCCAACTCACTTATAACATTAATGTGAATTTCCTCGTCAGCCTCTTCATTCATTCCATCTGAGAATAAATGTCATAACGCTCTTCATTTATTCCACCGGAGAATACATGTCATCACGTTCATGGCTCCCACTTTCTTCAAAAAATGCTTTGCAAATTATGCTTTACGGGTTGCTGCTGACTATATCGAAGAATAGACTGATAAAAATATAGAAAGCATGAATCCAAATTGTTGGGGAAATTAAATAGGCGCTACAGAAATTCTTGGTTCCCATTTCTACAGAGTTCAAATGATTTGCATGAGAAATTACTAGTATAACAAGTCCCCAGAAACAATTCATCCTCTTCTACTCCCAGATTTTCCTCATGACCATATGTAACGACCCTCCTCGTTACGACAACAACTCTGATACAGGTGCAATATTTTTTTTTTGTTTGTTTGCAGTGTGTGTGCGCGTGTAGAAGAAACAACCTCCTTGACTCTACGTCCTCACTCGAACCAACAAGACGCAACCACGATGATCACAACAAGAAGACGCAAGGCACACAACAGGTACTGCAACCATAAACGACCATAGGCGTAAGGCGCACAACACAATCATTAAGACATACTGGGGTTGCACAGTCAGAACATAGAGGGAAGAATCCATGGTGTTAGGGTTACTATTTCTGCACAGAAAAGCAGGGCGTTTAGTCTTATGTCTTCTTGAAGGAAGATTAGACAGGCTCCTGGCCGACTGCTCAGGCAGAAACTAGTAAAACCCCTCAGGTGTGTCGCAAGAGTGGAAACCCTGCCTTTAAAGGGCCCGAGACTCTTGATACGGCACTGGATTCTTGACGCAGAAAAACACACAAACATATATACTAAGGCTTACCGGGAGGTGTCTAGATCACTCCCGACACAAGCAAAACAACAAGGGATTGATTACAACCAAGTACAATAAGGGTTAAAGAACCACAATCCACATAGGAAAGCATAAGCTAAACACAACCTTGTCAACTACCCGACCAATATTCCTGGCTAAAGGCCAATATCTAAGATCTAAAAGGATGATCAATACCTATCACTGAACCGATCTATGTTAATTGTAGTTTTACATCTTGAAGGCGGGTCATACCAAATTGTCGATTACGACTTTAGGTTAGTATTGAGAGCATTTTGAAACTCAATAAGTTGAGATGTACACCTTAAATTAGCATTAATAATCGATCAACATTAAGGGTTTAACAACTTGAAGAACAATATACAAGTCATAATAATTAAACAAATATTGGCATTGCAATAGACCTTATCATTAACCTTCAAATTAAACTAATAATAACCTTGCAGTTTAGACATCATCCCGAACAGTTCAATTAAATAATATTAACATTGCGAATCACCCATCATCATTGACCTTGCAAATTAAAACAACCCTTATTATTGTAAATTAACAAGTAATATCATGGCAATTAAACAAACATTAATATTGCGAATCAACCATCATCATTGACCTTGCAGATTAAACAAACCTTGTTATTGCAAATTAAACAAGTAATATCATGGCAATTAAGCCAATATTAACATTGTAGCTTAAAACAATATTAATATTAATATTTAACAAGTATTATCATTTGCATTCAATTTAAACAACATAGCATTTAAGCATATAACAAGTAATAAAAATAATATCTAAAATTAACATTGCCAATAACCAGTATGTTCATGCAGATTAACAAATATTAATTAAAAACACGAAGAATAATTCTGTGGAGGTTAACTTGTGTTGATTTGGTGCAGAATCAACTAAATGTACATTGCAATAAATGCCCTTGCAGATCCACTATCAAATTCCCAAGAAGGTGATAATGAAATCCCTACCGTAAATGATGTCAACCAAATTTTGTCGACTAAATCATAATAAAATTTGAATATGCATTTGCAATAAATGACTTGTTATATCCACTAACTAGTCTCCAATTAGAGTTATAATGACAGTCCTCACATTTAATTCAGGCATTCCATCCTAAGGCGATTCCTCATAACAACATTCCTTACCTTCATTATACTATGGTGTAGGGGCATTGCAAAAGCTTGTTGAACTGACCTTACAATACCTTTCCTTAATACATTTACCCTAACATAATGTAAACTGTAATAATGTAGTAACTCTGGATCTGGTGGTCACATTTACGCAGTAATAAATCTGGAGGTTTCCTCATTCTAGTAAGGCAGTAAGAATAATAAGGCAGTGAAATTTAGATATCAAATGACTAGCTATAATAAATTATCAATTAAACTAAAATAAGGAAGGCCACAATATGGAAAGTAATGCTCCTGATAATTCCCTTTTGGTGGATGGAGTTTGAATATTTACCCACAAACAACAATGGATGAATATAACAATTTAGCATTAACAAAAATAAAACATTTCTGGAAGTAATGGTTCTGATATTTCTCTTCAGTGCTAACCATAATTACAGTCTAGGTTTATAAGGAATTCATAATAGTTATGAATCATGTACAGGTTGGGGGTATAATGGTGAAATCCCAGTAGCATTACCATGACCTTATCTTTAATACAATTACCCTTACAGTGTGCAAGACCATGAATAAGAGCAATAATGACATTCCTTGCGTTTTCATAAATACTGTTGTTTATGTTGTTTTATTTTTTTTCACACAGGGAGCTTTGATTTGCAGTACGGTTTTTCTCTTGATTCACTGGTGTTTATAATTGTATTGGGCATTTTTTTTTTATCTCAGTGGGTTTTCTCGTATTCCCTTGGGCGTATTTTTTCACACAGGGAGCGTTTGACGGCAGTAGGTTTTTTCTCTTGATACCCTGGTGTTTATATTTATTTTGGGCATTTTTTTTTATCTCGGTGGGTTCCTTCTGTTACCCTGGGCGTGTTATAACCACCGGGGGCGTTTTTTTTTACTGTAGAGAGTACACCTTTTACTGCTGGGCATTATATACGGTGTACGTTTGTTATTTTTGGTGGGTTTCTCCGCTTTTACATTTTGGGCGTTTGTAAAAGACAGTGGGCAAATCCTCCCTGGGTTTTCATTTTATTGCTTGCTGGGCGTCCTCCATTTCGTGGCCTGTGTTTACCTTGTGGCTGGGCGACTCCAAGGCGACCTGGGCGCATGTTGATTAGGATACTACTTTATTTCCTTCGTTGGCAGTGGGTAAGGCCACGTTTTTATTGCCCAGACCATTAACGTCTTGTGGTAATGACTGAAGCTTTGTGCAGAACGTTAAAACCCTAGAATGACCAATCCATTATCTTGCCACGATTTTCCCCTTGGCATGCGATTTACAACATCTTATCCAAAAGTGCAATCAACAAATCAAATAAAACATTGTGCTATCATCATCCACGAGCATATTGCCAGCACCTTCTCTTACGCGTGCTTATAACATATAAAACCAAGAGAGTTAGTTGAGACATGATCAAATTGCTCTTTTCTTTACTCCATCCACCAGCGTTAAATGAAATCTTCAAGCTATAAGCAACATCCACGAGCATCTCGAACAAATCTTCATCCAATATTGAAATCTCGGTTCAAGTTACATGGCAACGGAACCAAAATGTTGTAGTCTCATGAATTAACAGACACATTAAGCACATCAATACACATAACCCCTAAGAAAGAAGGAGATAAATGTGGGAAAGGATATCCAACCATATGTAAAGTTATTTATACAATAGGTAAATAGTTGGAGCGGTTACATCCACTCGAAGAAATCATTTGTTAAGTGATTTTTATCCTTTACTACATATATTCATATATATTTATTTGACTTTCTACATTACATATCTAATATATGTATGTAATGACTATTAGGCTCTAAGAAACCTTCTTAACACATACTCATTATAAGATAGTATAAGGCATTAGAAGTATATGATAACCTCACATGATTCATTCTCTTAGGGTATTTTGTGGGTAGGATTCCACCAAAGTATGTAATAAATGCCTAGGTTAAAGGAAGCCTCAAGACCCCATCGCTCGAATTGTACAACAACTCATAGCATAATCAAAGTCTATCTTTTTCAATATAAAATTAAGGAATATAATCATGTCAATTATTTGTGGTTAGTATCCTCTTTATGTGTAGAAATATCATTGTTACATGTGATATGAAAGGTATCAAATATTCCATGTGGATGTGTGGGCTACGTTGACCTCCTAGGCCTTCCCCTATGGTTCTAAGAATTTTTGGAGCGTATATCTACTCCAGTGGATGAAGCCACACGGTGTGGTCTACGTTGACCTCCTAGGCCTTCCCCTATGGTTCTTGGAATTTTTGGAGAATATATATACTCATATTGGATAATTCATTCGTCATCTATTAAAATTAAAAGTGCTAGAAACATCTAGTCCTTTTCGTTTGTATTATGATTTTTTTTTTTGTGTGATAAAGTTGAGTGTTCCTTCCATTGTAAATATACGTTAGGTGTTGAGAGTATCTATGAATTTATAGGTAAGGGAAAATATTGTGCATCATAGGATGTTAAGAGTATCTATGAATTTATAGGTAACAAAAAAATATTGTGCATCATAGGCTCAATCTTATCATTTGTCCATAAGAAAGCATGCTTATGTCAGGTGAATTGGCCATCCTTATTGGATCTATATTTACATTAAAAAATTCTTTGGTAGTATAAATGTCACGTGCTATCTTATGTGGCTTATCATGGACATTATAAGGCATTAGGGATAGATTGTTACCCATTCAGATGGGCTTGTTTATGCTTTGTATGTTGTTAAAGCATAATTATTACCCTGTATTTGGGAAATCCTTGTTGTATTACAACATAGGTATTATGATGTTCCTTTGTCAAACTCATAACTACTCCTACTGGAATAGGGATATGCCAATAAGCATTAATGATAAGACCTAAGTACAAAAAGGGAAGAAACAACCAAATCTTGCTATAGGAACTACATGAGTCTAGGAAAAGAATGGACTGGTGGTTGTAAACTTTCCTATAATTATGGGTTGATAGAGCCCTGGTAAGCCATGTGTTGTGATGTCGGAAGGCCACATGTCACCATTTGGTGGTGCCACGTGTCACCTTAGATTTGGTACTTTTGGATGGAGGTCCAAGAAAAAAATTAATGCCACGTGGCCAACTGTACCAATTCCACGTGTCTTCGAGGTCAGTTATGTCATGACGTGTCATGTTGTAAGCATTCCATGTAGGATATGCATGTCGTTTCATGTTGGGGCATGTGTTCGTTTGGAAATGGCGCTGAGAACCTTGGGATAACACTTAAACCGTGGACCATTGGATCTGAAGGTGGATGGGCCTCTATCGTAGATTTGGTTCAAGGGAGGTCAATTAGACCTCAGACCCTCGAAAGTTTCTCAACCTCAAATAGTTTGTCATAAGTCGGTGGTCTGATAGCCGAAAATCCAGTGGCTCAAAATGATGTGGCATCGGATCAAGATAAGGAAAGAAGAGTGGTCCTGCGGTGGTTTGATGGCCTAACAGTCGATATGCCAGGGATAAATCGAGACCGTCGGTTTCACCCCGAGGAATAATCACTGTCATTGATCCAGGGTAATAAAATTCAATTAGAGCCACAAAGGGCTAAGACCATTAAATAGGTGCCTTGAACTACAACTGTTAGATCTACCGAAAAATAAGGATTAACAATAGATATTTGTCTAAAATAAGGGGTTAAAACCCCGAGATTATCTTATTTAATCACATTGTAACAACCGAGGTCAATTGATTTAATCGTATTGTAATCCCTGACATTGGGAGCTTCTCGAGGTTTATACCCGTTGGGAAAAGTTTTGATATCCGATCCCCGATGATGAAGTGTCATCTATGCATTAGTCCACATGTTCCACAGTGGTGGTTCCACGTTTCGTGACATGGGTAGTGCCACGTGTCATGCATATCTAGCATAACTAGAAATAAGTATGTGGGGGAAATTTTTACTACGTGTAACACGACGTGAGTGCCATGTGTCTTTTCGAGTGGTATACGGTGATAGGGCCACGTGGCATGGGTGCCAACTCATGTCGGATCAAGTAAGTTGGGTTTGTCGAAGGTTCAAGTAAGGCCGATGGTTCGGTAACCTAATGGAACATCAAATGACATCGCTTAACTAATGTATGACAAACAAGTGGCACCTTATGACAGGGCCACATACCTTGAGTGTCATCTCATGTCAGATCGAGCCCTTGGGCATATAATAATTTGGAAAATTGACCGAGGTCCCGGGAAACGATTGGCAAAGATTCTAGAAGAAAAGGTGGTAGGTTCTACTCCAGAAGCCATGTTTGTGTTAGATAGTGATGTGGGTCCATCTAGGTGCCATGTGGCATTATTATGGAAGAAAACTTATCTTTTGATCCATAACTCAGATTGAGATAGATTTATATTCGTTGGAAATATCTTGACGAGTAGAAGCATATGGTATCCCTTTGAAGGGTATTTGAGGTGGTCGAGGAAAAATAAAAATTTAATACCCCATCCCTTCAAATGTAATTAGGGAATTTAGGTAATTGACCTTATCCATTAATGGTCAATTACAATCCTACCTTGAGTTCCTTTAACAAATCAAGTCAAGGATAGACACACATATGTGGTTAAGGATCCACTAATTCTCATGATAGTTGAAATTTCCAATGCAAACAAATATATACTCCAAAAAATCCTAAAACTATAAGGGAAGGCCTTGGAGGTCAACCTAAACCCAACAATCAATTGTGTGGCTTCACCTAGAGTGAAAATTTCATACCATTTAGATCACACGCAACCAAGATATTGAGACAAATTGAAGCACTACTAACCACAACCTCAATGATATGATTATCTCTCTTAATTGTGCACTAAGAAAATAGACTTTGATTAGGATATGTTTTTTTTACAATTTGAGGGATAGGGTGTGAAGGCTTCCTTAACCTAGGAATTTATTACATACTTTAGTGGAATTCAACCCACAAAATAACCTAACAGACTACACCATGTGAGAAAATTATAGACAACAAAATATTCATCAACTAGAATAACCACATGAATTTCATTTAAGGAATTACTATATCATGAGATAATCGTTAGAACAAACTCGGAGTTGTAACATTGTTGTCGAATTGAATTTTATTACCCTGGATCAATGATAGTGATTATTCCTCGGGGTGAAACCGACGGTCTCGATTTATCCATGGCATATCGACTGTTAGGCCATCGAACCACCGCAGGACCGCTCTCCTTTCCTTATCTTGATCCGATGCCACATCATTTCGAGACACTGGATTTTCGGCTATCAGACCACCGACTCATGAAAAACTATTTGAGGTTGGGAAACTTTCGAGGGCCTGAGGTCTAATTGACCTCCCTTGACCCAAATCTACGGTAGAGGCCCATCCACCTTCAGATCCAATGGTCCACGGTTTAAGTGCTATCCCAAGGCTCTCAACTCCAGTTCCAAAGGAACACATGGCCCAACATGGAACAACATGCATATCCTACATGGAATTCTTATGACATGACATGGCATTACATAACTGACCTCGAATACACGTGGAATTGGTACAATTGGCCACGTGGCATTAATGTTTTTCTTGGACCTCCATCCAAAAGTACAAAATCTAAGGTAACACGTGGCACCACCAATTGGTTACATGTGGCCTTCCGACATCATGACACGTGGGCCACCAGATGTCAGACATTGGCATTATGTTAAGTCTTACTACTCAAACCCTTTGAGTAGTAAGACTTAATAGGATTGGTGGTCTTCTATGGACAACCATAGGAGACCCCCACTGAGATCATGATCCAATTCTTAATACCTACAACTTGTCCTCAACACCCAAGATACACAAGCATATTGAAACTATATGAAATGTTAGCATATAAAATAACATAGTCCATCAACATGTACAACAAATTTACCCATGGAAAATAATACAAACATTTGCAACATATAATTGGACGAGAAAAGAGTATTTCTATTAATATAATCAGTAGAAGTACATAGGTGACAACCTTCTGTATCAACACTTTATGAAACCGATAAACTAAGTCCCTCCACCTGGGACTTCACCACTTCAATCCTCCACAAGTAAATGTCATAAGTTTTAGGAGTAATTGGGTTCCTCCCTCAAAGAATAGGGAGAGATTGGGGGATGAACATAAGGGAAGTTCATACTTAAAGGAAAAAGGGATGTAGACTCAATATATGGTGACATTTATCGAGAGTGTGTTCGCTCTCAAATTTTTCTTCCCCTTTCCAAGGCTTGTATATGGATCAATTTATAACCTCTAAAGGGAAATGAAGGGTCGAATATGAGGGTTTCCATCATATGAAAGGCCAAAGGGAATGGATCACATGACCTGGCATGGAAAACTTGAAATATTTTTAATTTAAAAAAAAAGTATGATGTATGCGGGTTGTAATGGAGAAACCTATGTATACACAAGTTGTCTAATTGTAGCCCGTGTATATGAACAAAAATTTGAATTTTTGAATTTGGATTGAGGAAAATGGGGAAATTGAGTCTACATAGGGAAAAGGGGGGGCCACCAAAGCATGATGCACATAGTGGAAAAAATTGTTATAACACACATCGCAAGTCTCAGAGGAATAATAATACTTAGGTTCCCTTCTCTCATGGAAACAAACAACAAGAATCCACTCTTTCCCTTCTGTCACAAAATCAATCCACAATTTACAAAATGTAAGTAAGTAATTATAGTATTATCAAGGGTAATGAGATGCCAAATTCAAACTTCATTTCATGCTTCAACTATTCTTGGTCAATAGACCTTTATCAGGGAAACCCTTTCCTGGATTCCATTTCACTACTATATGAGCCAACCCAACCATTGTTGTATGGCTGTCATCCTCCTACAGATGTCAATTTGACCCTTTGGTCTTATAGTAATTCTCCACCACTACCCGTGTTATACTTTATATTAGTCATCCACTAATCATTACAACCCTATCTCCCCAAGGAAATAGGAAACAACATTATCAATATTTCATTCATGTTGTTAACTCTCCTACTATCACCGAGTCATTATTGACCAATACAAGCCAACAACACGTCTTACACTACAACCAACCATAGGTTATATTGAGTCTATTTGCATGTTACATACATGAAACCATTATCATATGCATTACATGATGCCCTCATATTGCATTTCATGCTTAATCCAATACTTAGTCAATAGGCATGTGCATATAGTTGTACATCTAAGAGATCATAAACTCACCCATATTACCTTATCACTTTGACTCTTTATGAGGATTAGGAATAGTCCCAAAGGACTCCTCTTTATATTTCTTAAACAAATTATCCTTGATGTAGGTTTCAACTGTTATAGGTCAATTAAACTGACCTTACAGATTTTCATCAGTCCTATGACGAGGAGTTATTCACACATGGATTATTCTTTTATTAAATAAAAATTATGCTTACCAGGGCTCTATCAACTGATACTTATAGGAAAGTTTACAACCACCATTCCATTAATTTCCTAGACTCATGTAGTTCCTATAGCAAGATTTTGGTTATTTCTTCCCTTTTTGTACTTAGGTCTTATCATTAATGCTTATTATAATGTCCCTATTCCGGTAGGAGTAGCTATGAGTTTGAAAAAGGAACATCATAATACCTTAGTTGTAATCCAACAAGGATTTCCAAAATACTGTTTCAATTTGTAGTCTTTCTCCTCAAGGAACTTGTGTAAATAATAAACAAGCTCTTAAACACACAACACTCTTTAAAGAAGGCTTATCTTTAGCCTTAGTACATCAGCACTAAGACTAATCCCTAGCCCATCTAGGCCTAGTGTTTTAACCATTCTATGTTACCACTTTGTAACACACCCAACTCCCTAATTACCCTTTAAGGGATGGGGTATTAAATTTTCATTTTTCCTCGACCACCTCAAATACTCTTCAAAGGGATACCATCACCTTCTGCTCGTCGAGAGATTTCCAAAGACTATAAATTTGTCTCAATCCAAGTTTTGGATCAAAAGATATGGCCTCTTAAAGTTTTCTTAATTATTCTTCCATAATAATGCCACATGACACCCACCTGGCTCCACATCACTCTCTAATGCACACATGGCACCTACTGCATGTTCTTCTAGACTCTCGGCCTATCAGGTCCCGTGACCTTGACCAAATTTCCAAATTATTATCCCTTTGTGGCTCCAATTGACTTTTGTTACCCTCGATCAATGAATGTGATTGTTCCTCAGGGTGAAATTGACGATCCCGATTTATCCCTGATATATCGACTACTAGTCCATCGAACCACCGCAGTACTGCTCTCCTTACCTTATCCCAAACTAGTGCCACAAAACGTCAAGGTACCATATTGTCGGCTACTAGATCACCGACCCATGAAAAAACATTTGAGGTTGGGAAACTTCTGGGGTCCGAGGTCCGATTGATCTCCCTTGGCCCAAATCTACGTTAGAGGACCATCCACCTTTAGATCCAATGATCGAGGGTTTAGGTGATATCCCAAGGCTCTCACCTCTAGTTCCAAATGAACACGTGGTTCAACATGGCATGACATGCATATCCTACGTGGCATGCTTACGGAATGAAACATCATGACACAACTAACCTGACAAGAGCATGGAACTCCTACAGTTGGCCACACGGCGTCGATTTTTTCCTGGAACTCCATCCAAAAGTACCAAATCTAAGGGGACATGTGTCACCATCAATTGGTGACATGTGGTCTTCCCACATCAGGACATGTGCACCACCTCCTATCGAACATTGGCCTTCTGTTAATTCTTACTACTGAAACCCTTCTGAGGTCCAATATTTGATACACAGGTGGCACCCTAGGCACATGGCCCTATCCAAACATGAAACCTGGAAAGTTATGTGTCACTATCAAAATATGACACATGGATTTCCCTTGTTGTGACTTGTTGTTATCGAGTTTCAAACATCGGGACCCTTCCTAGGGTATGGTCTTTGAAGAAACCTCAATGCCCAAGATTACGAAGTGATTAACTAAATTGATCCCAAGGGTTACGAGGGGATTACCTCGTTAATCTAGTGATTTTGAATCCATGAGATCTATGGTTGGTGTTTATCCTTCCACTGATCTAATGTATATTATTTAAGGAAACCCCTCTTACACTCTACATATTAGATCGATAATGGAGGTCTATCATTCAACCAATCTAATAGATGTGATTAGGGTTCTGAATAAGGACTAACATATTTATTCGTGGGAATTAATTAGGGGTGTAACTAGGGGCTAGAACCTTTCCCACCAGACAACGGGCCATCTGATCCAGATGGATCTCGGTGTCCATCCACCTTTTCCATTGCATCACCATTTTGAGCCTGTGGTTTTGATAAACCATGATATTCACCATTTTCATGGGGAATGGAATGTAATGTCATCTTCATTTGTTAATTATAGACATCATGTAATGATTTCCTAGTGGTCTTTTGTATATGCCTACAACATCGCGTTAATGCATCAGATCCCATTAGAAATCTGTAGTTAAGCGCGCTTAGGCTAGAGCATTATTGGGATGGGTGACTACCCCAGTAGTCCTAGTGTTTTACATGCCTATGGAATTTTATAAAATTGGTCCAATTTATCCCACATGCATCATGGGAATTGTTCTCCTCTCACACTCTCATATATAATTGAGGTGAAGGAGGCCCTTTAAGCATGCAATGGAGTGTGATGTAAAGTTTGTTGCAAATGAAACATAGCCAACATCTCTTTCCTTT
>ML776761.1:909396-946431 GCA_009831015.1 Picea engelmannii | reverse complement strand
TGTAGAAATATCATTGTTACATGTGATATGAAAGGTATCAAATATTCCATGTGGATGTGTGGGCTACGTTGACCTCCTAGGCCTTCCCCTATGGTTCTAAGAATTTTTGGAGCGTATATCTACTCCAGTGGATGAAGCCACACGGTGTGGTCTACGTTGACCTCCTAGGCCTTCCCCTATGGTTCTTGGAATTTTTGGAGAATATATATACTCATATTGGATAATTCATTCGTCATCTATTAAAATTAAAAGTGCTAGAAACATCTAGTCCTTTTCGTTTGTATTATGATTTTTTTTTTTGTGTGATAAAGTTGAGTGTTCCTTCCATTGTAAATATACGTTAGGTGTTGAGAGTATCTATGAATTTATAGGTAAGGGAAAATATTGTGCATCATAGGATGTTAAGAGTATCTATGAATTTATAGGTAACAAAAAAATATTGTGCATCATAGGCTCAATCTTATCATTTGTCCATAAGAAAGCATGCTTATGTCAGGTGAATTGGCCATCCTTATTGGATCTATATTTACATTAAAAAATTCTTTGGTAGTATAAATGTCACGTGCTATCTTATGTGGCTTATCATGGACATTATAAGGCATTAGGGATAGATTGTTACCCATTCAGATGGGCTTGTTTATGCTTTGTATGTTGTTAAAGCATAATTATTACCCTGTATTTGGGAAATCCTTGTTGTATTACAACATAGGTATTATGATGTTCCTTTGTCAAACTCATAACTACTCCTACTGGAATAGGGATATGCCAATAAGCATTAATGATAAGACCTAAGTACAAAAAGGGAAGAAACAACCAAATCTTGCTATAGGAACTACATGAGTCTAGGAAAAGAATGGACTGGTGGTTGTAAACTTTCCTATAATTATGGGTTGATAGAGCCCTGGTAAGCCATGTGTTGTGATGTCGGAAGGCCACATGTCACCATTTGGTGGTGCCACGTGTCACCTTAGATTTGGTACTTTTGGATGGAGGTCCAAGAAAAAAATTAATGCCACGTGGCCAACTGTACCAATTCCACGTGTCTTCGAGGTCAGTTATGTCATGACGTGTCATGTTGTAAGCATTCCATGTAGGATATGCATGTCGTTTCATGTTGGGGCATGTGTTCGTTTGGAAATGGCGCTGAGAACCTTGGGATAACACTTAAACCGTGGACCATTGGATCTGAAGGTGGATGGGCCTCTATCGTAGATTTGGTTCAAGGGAGGTCAATTAGACCTCAGACCCTCGAAAGTTTCTCAACCTCAAATAGTTTGTCATAAGTCGGTGGTCTGATAGCCGAAAATCCAGTGGCTCAAAATGATGTGGCATCGGATCAAGATAAGGAAAGAAGAGTGGTCCTGCGGTGGTTTGATGGCCTAACAGTCGATATGCCAGGGATAAATCGAGACCGTCGGTTTCACCCCGAGGAATAATCACTGTCATTGATCCAGGGTAATAAAATTCAATTAGAGCCACAAAGGGCTAAGACCATTAAATAGGTGCCTTGAACTACAACTGTTAGATCTACCGAAAAATAAGGATTAACAATAGATATTTGTCTAAAATAAGGGGTTAAAACCCCGAGATTATCTTATTTAATCACATTGTAACAACCGAGGTCAATTGATTTAATCGTATTGTAATCCCTGACATTGGGAGCTTCTCGAGGTTTATACCCGTTGGGAAAAGTTTTGATATCCGATCCCCGATGATGAAGTGTCATCTATGCATTAGTCCACATGTTCCACAGTGGTGGTTCCACGTTTCGTGACATGGGTAGTGCCACGTGTCATGCATATCTAGCATAACTAGAAATAAGTATGTGGGGGAAATTTTTACTACGTGTAACACGACGTGAGTGCCATGTGTCTTTTCGAGTGGTATACGGTGATAGGGCCACGTGGCATGGGTGCCAACTCATGTCGGATCAAGTAAGTTGGGTTTGTCGAAGGTTCAAGTAAGGCCGATGGTTCGGTAACCTAATGGAACATCAAATGACATCGCTTAACTAATGTATGACAAACAAGTGGCACCTTATGACAGGGCCACATACCTTGAGTGTCATCTCATGTCAGATCGAGCCCTTGGGCATATAATAATTTGGAAAATTGACCGAGGTCCCGGGAAACGATTGGCAAAGATTCTAGAAGAAAAGGTGGTAGGTTCTACTCCAGAAGCCATGTTTGTGTTAGATAGTGATGTGGGTCCATCTAGGTGCCATGTGGCATTATTATGGAAGAAAACTTATCTTTTGATCCATAACTCAGATTGAGATAGATTTATATTCGTTGGAAATATCTTGACGAGTAGAAGCATATGGTATCCCTTTGAAGGGTATTTGAGGTGGTCGAGGAAAAATAAAAATTTAATACCCCATCCCTTCAAATGTAATTAGGGAATTTAGGTAATTGACCTTATCCATTAATGGTCAATTACAATCCTACCTTGAGTTCCTTTAACAAATCAAGTCAAGGATAGACACACATATGTGGTTAAGGATCCACTAATTCTCATGATAGTTGAAATTTCCAATGCAAACAAATATATACTCCAAAAAATCCTAAAACTATAAGGGAAGGCCTTGGAGGTCAACCTAAACCCAACAATCAATTGTGTGGCTTCACCTAGAGTGAAAATTTCATACCATTTAGATCACACGCAACCAAGATATTGAGACAAATTGAAGCACTACTAACCACAACCTCAATGATATGATTATCTCTCTTAATTGTGCACTAAGAAAATAGACTTTGATTAGGATATGTTTTTTTTACAATTTGAGGGATAGGGTGTGAAGGCTTCCTTAACCTAGGAATTTATTACATACTTTAGTGGAATTCAACCCACAAAATAACCTAACAGACTACACCATGTGAGAAAATTATAGACAACAAAATATTCATCAACTAGAATAACCACATGAATTTCATTTAAGGAATTACTATATCATGAGATAATCGTTAGAACAAACTCGGAGTTGTAACATTGTTGTCGAATTGAATTTTATTACCCTGGATCAATGATAGTGATTATTCCTCGGGGTGAAACCGACGGTCTCGATTTATCCATGGCATATCGACTGTTAGGCCATCGAACCACCGCAGGACCGCTCTCCTTTCCTTATCTTGATCCGATGCCACATCATTTCGAGACACTGGATTTTCGGCTATCAGACCACCGACTCATGAAAAACTATTTGAGGTTGGGAAACTTTCGAGGGCCTGAGGTCTAATTGACCTCCCTTGACCCAAATCTACGGTAGAGGCCCATCCACCTTCAGATCCAATGGTCCACGGTTTAAGTGCTATCCCAAGGCTCTCAACTCCAGTTCCAAAGGAACACATGGCCCAACATGGAACAACATGCATATCCTACATGGAATTCTTATGACATGACATGGCATTACATAACTGACCTCGAATACACGTGGAATTGGTACAATTGGCCACGTGGCATTAATGTTTTTCTTGGACCTCCATCCAAAAGTACAAAATCTAAGGTAACACGTGGCACCACCAATTGGTTACATGTGGCCTTCCGACATCATGACACGTGGGCCACCAGATGTCAGACATTGGCATTATGTTAAGTCTTACTACTCAAACCCTTTGAGTAGTAAGACTTAATAGGATTGGTGGTCTTCTATGGACAACCATAGGAGACCCCCACTGAGATCATGATCCAATTCTTAATACCTACAACTTGTCCTCAACACCCAAGATACACAAGCATATTGAAACTATATGAAATGTTAGCATATAAAATAACATAGTCCATCAACATGTACAACAAATTTACCCATGGAAAATAATACAAACATTTGCAACATATAATTGGACGAGAAAAGAGTATTTCTATTAATATAATCAGTAGAAGTACATAGGTGACAACCTTCTGTATCAACACTTTATGAAACCGATAAACTAAGTCCCTCCACCTGGGACTTCACCACTTCAATCCTCCACAAGTAAATGTCATAAGTTTTAGGAGTAATTGGGTTCCTCCCTCAAAGAATAGGGAGAGATTGGGGGATGAACATAAGGGAAGTTCATACTTAAAGGAAAAAGGGATGTAGACTCAATATATGGTGACATTTATCGAGAGTGTGTTCGCTCTCAAATTTTTCTTCCCCTTTCCAAGGCTTGTATATGGATCAATTTATAACCTCTAAAGGGAAATGAAGGGTCGAATATGAGGGTTTCCATCATATGAAAGGCCAAAGGGAATGGATCACATGACCTGGCATGGAAAACTTGAAATATTTTTAATTTAAAAAAAAAGTATGATGTATGCGGGTTGTAATGGAGAAACCTATGTATACACAAGTTGTCTAATTGTAGCCCGTGTATATGAACAAAAATTTGAATTTTTGAATTTGGATTGAGGAAAATGGGGAAATTGAGTCTACATAGGGAAAAGGGGGGGCCACCAAAGCATGATGCACATAGTGGAAAAAATTGTTATAACACACATCGCAAGTCTCAGAGGAATAATAATACTTAGGTTCCCTTCTCTCATGGAAACAAACAACAAGAATCCACTCTTTCCCTTCTGTCACAAAATCAATCCACAATTTACAAAATGTAAGTAAGTAATTATAGTATTATCAAGGGTAATGAGATGCCAAATTCAAACTTCATTTCATGCTTCAACTATTCTTGGTCAATAGACCTTTATCAGGGAAACCCTTTCCTGGATTCCATTTCACTACTATATGAGCCAACCCAACCATTGTTGTATGGCTGTCATCCTCCTACAGATGTCAATTTGACCCTTTGGTCTTATAGTAATTCTCCACCACTACCCGTGTTATACTTTATATTAGTCATCCACTAATCATTACAACCCTATCTCCCCAAGGAAATAGGAAACAACATTATCAATATTTCATTCATGTTGTTAACTCTCCTACTATCACCGAGTCATTATTGACCAATACAAGCCAACAACACGTCTTACACTACAACCAACCATAGGTTATATTGAGTCTATTTGCATGTTACATACATGAAACCATTATCATATGCATTACATGATGCCCTCATATTGCATTTCATGCTTAATCCAATACTTAGTCAATAGGCATGTGCATATAGTTGTACATCTAAGAGATCATAAACTCACCCATATTACCTTATCACTTTGACTCTTTATGAGGATTAGGAATAGTCCCAAAGGACTCCTCTTTATATTTCTTAAACAAATTATCCTTGATGTAGGTTTCAACTGTTATAGGTCAATTAAACTGACCTTACAGATTTTCATCAGTCCTATGACGAGGAGTTATTCACACATGGATTATTCTTTTATTAAATAAAAATTATGCTTACCAGGGCTCTATCAACTGATACTTATAGGAAAGTTTACAACCACCATTCCATTAATTTCCTAGACTCATGTAGTTCCTATAGCAAGATTTTGGTTATTTCTTCCCTTTTTGTACTTAGGTCTTATCATTAATGCTTATTATAATGTCCCTATTCCGGTAGGAGTAGCTATGAGTTTGAAAAAGGAACATCATAATACCTTAGTTGTAATCCAACAAGGATTTCCAAAATACTGTTTCAATTTGTAGTCTTTCTCCTCAAGGAACTTGTGTAAATAATAAACAAGCTCTTAAACACACAACACTCTTTAAAGAAGGCTTATCTTTAGCCTTAGTACATCAGCACTAAGACTAATCCCTAGCCCATCTAGGCCTAGTGTTTTAACCATTCTATGTTACCACTTTGTAACACACCCAACTCCCTAATTACCCTTTAAGGGATGGGGTATTAAATTTTCATTTTTCCTCGACCACCTCAAATACTCTTCAAAGGGATACCATCACCTTCTGCTCGTCGAGAGATTTCCAAAGACTATAAATTTGTCTCAATCCAAGTTTTGGATCAAAAGATATGGCCTCTTAAAGTTTTCTTAATTATTCTTCCATAATAATGCCACATGACACCCACCTGGCTCCACATCACTCTCTAATGCACACATGGCACCTACTGCATGTTCTTCTAGACTCTCGGCCTATCAGGTCCCGTGACCTTGACCAAATTTCCAAATTATTATCCCTTTGTGGCTCCAATTGACTTTTGTTACCCTCGATCAATGAATGTGATTGTTCCTCAGGGTGAAATTGACGATCCCGATTTATCCCTGATATATCGACTACTAGTCCATCGAACCACCGCAGTACTGCTCTCCTTACCTTATCCCAAACTAGTGCCACAAAACGTCAAGGTACCATATTGTCGGCTACTAGATCACCGACCCATGAAAAAACATTTGAGGTTGGGAAACTTCTGGGGTCCGAGGTCCGATTGATCTCCCTTGGCCCAAATCTACGTTAGAGGACCATCCACCTTTAGATCCAATGATCGAGGGTTTAGGTGATATCCCAAGGCTCTCACCTCTAGTTCCAAATGAACACGTGGTTCAACATGGCATGACATGCATATCCTACGTGGCATGCTTACGGAATGAAACATCATGACACAACTAACCTGACAAGAGCATGGAACTCCTACAGTTGGCCACACGGCGTCGATTTTTTCCTGGAACTCCATCCAAAAGTACCAAATCTAAGGGGACATGTGTCACCATCAATTGGTGACATGTGGTCTTCCCACATCAGGACATGTGCACCACCTCCTATCGAACATTGGCCTTCTGTTAATTCTTACTACTGAAACCCTTCTGAGGTCCAATATTTGATACACAGGTGGCACCCTAGGCACATGGCCCTATCCAAACATGAAACCTGGAAAGTTATGTGTCACTATCAAAATATGACACATGGATTTCCCTTGTTGTGACTTGTTGTTATCGAGTTTCAAACATCGGGACCCTTCCTAGGGTATGGTCTTTGAAGAAACCTCAATGCCCAAGATTACGAAGTGATTAACTAAATTGATCCCAAGGGTTACGAGGGGATTACCTCGTTAATCTAGTGATTTTGAATCCATGAGATCTATGGTTGGTGTTTATCCTTCCACTGATCTAATGTATATTATTTAAGGAAACCCCTCTTACACTCTACATATTAGATCGATAATGGAGGTCTATCATTCAACCAATCTAATAGATGTGATTAGGGTTCTGAATAAGGACTAACATATTTATTCGTGGGAATTAATTAGGGGTGTAACTAGGGGCTAGAACCTTTCCCACCAGACAACGGGCCATCTGATCCAGATGGATCTCGGTGTCCATCCACCTTTTCCATTGCATCACCATTTTGAGCCTGTGGTTTTGATAAACCATGATATTCACCATTTTCATGGGGAATGGAATGTAATGTCATCTTCATTTGTTAATTATAGACATCATGTAATGATTTCCTAGTGGTCTTTTGTATATGCCTACAACATCGCGTTAATGCATCAGATCCCATTAGAAATCTGTAGTTAAGCGCGCTTAGGCTAGAGCATTATTGGGATGGGTGACTACCCCAGTAGTCCTAGTGTTTTACATGCCTATGGAATTTTATAAAATTGGTCCAATTTATCCCACATGCATCATGGGAATTGTTCTCCTCTCACACTCTCATATATAATTGAGGTGAAGGAGGCCCTTTAAGCATGCAATGGAGTGTGATGTAAAGTTTGTTGCAAATGAAACATAGCCAACATCTCTTTCCTTTCAGAGATAGGCTACCCCATTCTGCCAGTTTGTGTATATTAATATATTTTAGTATGGGGTGCCACGTAGCCCATAAGATGCCATGCAACCCACATGCGGCCCAAGTTATTAATAAGGTAGATCACCACCGAGAGCTTCATTTCTTGGATGGAGGGTAGACTTAAACGTGCTTAGAGGATGGAGGGACAACTCCCTCATGCAGGTTTAATGGCGCTCTCAATGTGTCATGGAAGAGAGATGATGACAGGTATGGGAGGAGGTTGGCCGATCATTTAAGCTTCTCGGACAATCCTCCACTTCAACCAGGTTAGCCATGGATTGTTTCATTTCGTTTCTTTGTTGTATTGACACTCTGCTATGTTCATCTATTTGACTCTGTGCGCCCTCCCTTTCAATTTTATCTGGCCTTTCAGTTCTGTCATGCATCGTGAGTGAGGTAAACCCAAGAGAAGTCCCACTTGGTATTGTTACATAGCAAGGTAGAGACGCCTTCATGAACTAGTACAGGCTTCCTCTACAACTTTGATTCAGAGAAACAAGGAGCTGAAGACGCCTCCAATGTCTTATGTGGAGGAGGAAATCCCGGAGGAACCAATTATGGTTCCACCAGACTCTCTCCTCTACATAGTCTTGAACCCCCATGATCGACCCAACACCATTCTTACAACAATGGACACAACGACAACATTGGAGGGGGCCACTTGTAGAGTCCAAGAGGAATTTTTTTGGATAGACCACCCAGTTGAGGCCTTTTTGCCTACTTCATAAATGAAACGAGATTCAAGCTCACCTGAATTTCTTGCATCGGAGCACCTGGAGCTCATCTTCGATATGAGGAGTGACATGATGGAGAAGCTCCACCGACACATGCTCCTTAGTAGCAGAATTGACATGATGTTCGACGCCTTCTCAAGCACACCACTCAAGCAGAGATCATCGACTTGTGCACAACCTTTTTCTTTCACTCCTCATGATGACACTCTGGATGGCAGGTTCCACTGTTCTAACAATCCATATAATGTTTAAGGTTTATCAACTGTCATCACTCCATTCGCAGGGCACTAGGGTTTTTTGCACTACTGCCTAGTTTTCCTCTCTTACTGCTTGGTTTTTTTGTTCAGTTTTTTGATGCATGTCTAGATAGAATTGTCATAACACTCAACTGCCACTTGCTCTGGTTTCCAGCTGTTTGGTGGAGCAAGTGGTGGCTTCTACTTTTGACTACAAGAACAAAAGGATGCCACTTGTTTCAGTTTCCACTAATTTAACAGAACAGGTGGCAAGCCTGTAATACTGGAAAGGTATGTACAATGACAATTATTTATTGAGATAATATCACTTTTTTATTTACGAATATGAATATATATATATATATATATATATATATATATATATATAATATTAATATTTTAATATTAATGTATTAAAATAACATATATCCATCTTAACCACATATTTATCAAATTTCCAAACAAATTGAATTTCTAAAGGTGAAACAATATTATAAAAATTACACTTGAATGAGATAACAAGAAGGTGGAAGGCAACAAAACCTATTTAAGTGTTTTTTATTTCATTCATGTTAAATATGTAGTTTTTTTTATTAAGTAGTCATGCGACATCTTATTATGCGACATCTTATTGTTGTCTTCTTTTCTTTGGGGGGGAGCATATGTGGCCACACTCTATGGACTAAGGCCATATTATTCTCTTGTTGGTTTAGAAACCAACGTGCAATGCTTATGTAAAATTATCTTCTACTTTTGTTTAATATAAATATCAATATTATAAACAAAATCTGAATACAATTTTATAAATAATAAATTTATAATAGAATGAAATATAAATATTAAATCTTAATTTGAAACTTATAATAATAATATTATTGTAAAAATAATTCATACCATTTCATAAAAATGCTATTGAAAAATTGCACCAAAATATAACAAAACGCTCACAAAAATATACCCGAAAAATTATGTTAGGTCATGAGCTTCATCAATCATTCAATGTGCATGTGTCCCATGGATTTCAAATCGTCGTCATGCCAACCCATAACTTATTTTGTTTTTTAATATTCGTAATTTAATATTTTAACGCAATATTTGAGCCTTTGTTCAAGAAACGTGTCTCGCATTATCCACTTACTTGGATTCTTCTATTTCTTTTATTATTGGAAAAACCTCCACATTCTACGAATCTTATAATTTTTTTTCTTTGCAGCCACCTCCATGTGTGCGCTCGATGTCAACGAAACAGGATAACTCTTTGATGATATCACACTCTTATATCAAATATTGATGCACTATGAAATTAATATGATGCACACAATTAGACACACAATTTTATTAATCTTTGAATCAATATTTGATATAAGCGTGATGCACACAATTAGACACACAATTTTATTAATCTTCAAAAGATCATTATAAAATAGGTGAAAAGTATAATGTATAATTTTTATAACTTTATCTTAACATAACATGTAATGTGTAACATGTAATGTGTGTTTTTATTAATAGTTTAAAATAATCATTATAACAAAAATGTGATAAGGACGATATATCATTTAGGAAATACTTATCTTCTACAATAAACATTATTTATTATTACTGTAGGAAAATTATTATTTAAATAAACTTTATGATTTTACGAATGCCAAGATAATGTTATTTTCTCTAGTGGACTGGTGAAAATAAGCTTGATCTTCAGATGGACATTATTCTCGCTTGATGATCTCATTATTAATGATTTTTATGATGAATTGATACTTGGTGTCAACATGCTTGGTCTTAGAATGAAATATTGGATTCTTAGTCATTTTTATTGTTGACTAGTTGTCAATCAATAAAGTAGTTGGTGTTTTCTGAACAAAGAAAAGATCCCACAAATTTTTGCATTCTTGGAGAATTACACATGGTTCTTCCCAAGTTGAGATGTATTCTGCTTCTATTGAAGAGTTTTTCACTGTAGCTTGTTATTTACAAGTCCAAAACACTATTGTTGACCATATATTCATTAAATAACGTAAATTTGATCTTCAATTATCAATATCACCTACAAAATCTGCATCTGAATATCCAACCACTGTAAAATTGTCATTTTTCTTATAGAAAAATCCAAAATATTTTATACCTTGAATGTATGCAAGGACTCTTTTAGCTACATTCCAGTGATTTTCTCTATGTTCCTACATGAATCTGGAAAGAATTTTAAGTGCATATGATAAATATAGACGAGTATTTGTCAAGTAAATGAGGCTTCCAATCAACTGTCTATAGCTAGTATTGTTCATTAATTCCCCCCCCTTTAAATTTTCAAAGTTTTAATTTTTTTCTCCATATGTGTAAGAGAGAGCTTACAATCCTCCATGCTAAACTTCTTCAACAATTTTCTTGCATACTTAGTTTGACTAAGGATGATTTGATAATATTTTTGATAAACCTCCACTCCAAGATAGCATCGAAGTGGCCCCAAGTCAATCATTTTGAACCTTTTTTGAAGTTCCTCTTTCATCTCCTTCATGTCAACTTCATGATTCCATGTAATGATTAAGTCATCAACATAAAGAACAACGACTACCAAATTTTGTCCTTGCATCCTATAAAGTATCATCGGACTTGTTGTGATAAATGAAAACCAACATGTCTAAGGTTCTCATCCATTTTGGCATACCATGCTCCAAGTGTCTATTTCAAGCCATATAATTTGACTAATTTGCAAACTTTGTGTTCTTGTCCATCAACTTGAAAACCAGAGGGTTGTTTCATATAAGCTTCTTTATTCTAGTCACTGTTAAGAAAGACACTTTTAACATCCATTTGGTGAAGTGTCTAACCATGATGTGAAAATATATTAATTATCATTCTAAATCTATTTGACTTTATTTTTTGTGCAAATGTTTCTTCATAGTCTATGGCTTCTCTCTCATCAAAACCATTTACCACAAGTCTTACTTATATTTATCCACCTTGCCATTTTCTGTGTACTTGATTTGGTAAACCCGTTTGTAGTTTATGGTTTTAACATATGTTAGATAATGAACAATATTCTATTTTCCATTTGCAATGAATGAATCATATTCATCCACTATGGATTCCTTCCATTCTTTATGCTTCATAGCTTTCGCAATTACCTAGTTTGATTGAAGCATGAGTGATGATGTAAAAATTTGATTGAAATAAGTGGGAAACTTGTATCTACATCTTTGAGTAGTTGTGTGAACCATTTTGGTATAGTATGATCTACTTGTGGTGAAGTTTCTACGTTTATTTGTTCAATGTTGAAGAAAAATCATCATCTGAAGAAGAGTAATCTAACTCTTGAATATTCATGTTGGGTGATAACATTTTTTCAATCTAATTTGGTTTTATTTGATGAATTGTTTATCCCCAATTACATTTTTCTCAAAGTGACTATGGATATTATCAATCTTTTCTATAGTTTGATTTTCTATTTCAACAAAAACAACATCCTGATTGTTAATGAATTTCCCACTAGATAGCAACCTAGAGCCTTTATTTTCTTTTGAATATATAATAAGCATTCATTTCATACTGTGTTCTTTCAACTTAATCTTTTTTCCTTTAGAAACTAAGGCATAACAAGTGGAGCCAAAAACTTGAAGATGATTAACAAAAGGTTTAGTACCATACCAAGATTCATATGGAGCGATTCCATCTTAGATTGTTGTGGGTGGTCAATTTATTAGATAAAATGATCTATAAACTACGTTTTCTTCTTAACCACTTGAAATGTAACATAGATCTTCCCATTCCCATTAAAGTTCTATTCATTCCTTATGTGATCCCATTCTACTATGGAGTATAAGAATTTTTCAACTACTTTTTTATTCCATTTCCCCTACAATAATCATTGAATTCATTTGAAGCGAATTCTCCCCCATTATTTTTTCTCACTGTGGAAATATTTTGTTGGTGGTATTTTCAACAAAGTGTTGAAAATGTATGAATTTTTCAAAAGATTTTGATTTATCCTTAAACAAATATATACCCAAGTGATCCTTGTAAAATCGTCGATGAAAGTAATTAAGTTTTTTTATCCACCAAGAGAATATTCCATAGAACCACAAATGTCACTACATATAAGTTCCAAACATATATTTACTTTCCATGTACTTGTGAGAAAGGGATCTCTCTTTTGTTTTCCAATGATACATGTTTCACACTTAGTAGTTTCCTATTGAAAGTAGGAATCCTTTTAACAATCTCTTCTATTTTAAGTTTACTTAATATTTGAAAGTTTAAATGTCCAAATATATAATTCCGTAATCTTAAGAACTTAGGGGATAAATCCACGCATGTTGTAGCATTTTGTTTGTGGGGAATGACTATCCCTTGTATCATCAAAAGTTGTATATCTTCATAACCCTTCATTACATTTTTAAATTTGTGTTTGAATGAATTTATTTTGATCAAGACATCTGCCATGATGATTTGATGACCTCCTTGTCATTAGGACCCGAGACAACAAATTATTTTTAAAGGTTGGAAAATACCTATCATCAGAAAGTAATACTTTACCAATTCCTAAAAGAGAGAAGAAGACTAATCCTTTTCCTTGAGGAGTATGGATTGTGTCATCTACCATATAAATTTTATTAAGTTCCATTTCTTGATATGTTCAAAAGTAATATTTTATGTAGCACATATGCTGACTAGCTCGTGTATCTAGTATCAAATCATCTTCATAATATTTTCTCATTAGTTTATTGGTGGAACTTGAATCTACAAAGTTTATATCCTCATTATCTATCAAAGCATATTAAAAATCATCTTGTTGATTATCTACATATTAAGATAAATTTAGATCTTTAGATTTAGAATGTTATTTAAAGTTGAAAGTTTGCTTATTCTTGGACAAATTTTCATTTTGCGTTCTACACTCTTATGCCACGTGCCCAACATGATGACATCTTTTGCACTTTACTTGATTCATATCTTCACCTTTTCCTAATTAATTATTGTTGTTAGCAGGCTCTCGATATCTCCCAAAATATTATTGATTTTGATTATTTCTTCCTCTTCCTTTTATACCATCACCATGACCATACTCTTGATTTATTAGATTATTGAATATTCCTCTTCCTTCAAAAATTTCATTGTAAATTCCTCTTTTTATTGTACTTTCATTATAAGTTCCTCTTCCTCTTGAAATGTCTCATTTTATTTTGTTTGTAAAGTGAAGATCTTCCTCGGAGTTCTACTTTTTACCAAAACTCGTGTCATATTGGATCAATAACTCACTAAGGGAATCAAAAGTTTGATTCTCCAGTTTACTAGAGAATTGTAAGGATTCCAAGATATCTTTATAAGAGAGTGGAGAACCATTGATCAATATTCAGGTCATAAAATTTATTCCACATTCTTAAATTCACATTTTAATATTTCATTTTTTATATTTTTTAAATGAGGTATGTACTAAAAAAAATTCCCCCCATTAGCTAATCTTTGTTTAAGGCAATTTATATGGAGATCAACTCATTTATATTCAAGTTGAGTATCATAAATTTTCTTGAATATTTTCCATGTATTGAAAGCATTGGCTGCATTTTGAATATGTACAAACATTTCATCAATTACATAAGATATCAAATGTGCAAATGTATTTTCATCTTTCAATTCTCATTTTTTCAATTCTCTAACATTAATAGGCTTAATTGGAGCTTCATCGCCACTACATACATATTTCAACAACTCATTATAAATTACTATTTTTTTCATGTGATGATTTTGAGCCTTATATTTCTTCAGTTCATCTATTTTTCTAAATTAGTGAATACGTTTACCAATTTAGACATTATGAGTTGTTTCTGAAGTACACATAGTCAAAAAATGAAGAGTAAGAAGAACAAGAGACACTACACACAAAAGAACTATAAGGGCTTGGAATTGAACCTCTTATATCCTCGATGAAATAAGTCATCGATAGAGTATTTCACTTGACTCTTAGCAATGCTTCAAACACAAATATGATCTAATTACAAATTACAAATATTTCTCAATTTTGTCAAACATTCAAAATTTGACATAATGATTTCCTTTAATAAAAATTCGGTATACCCCATTGAAGTGAACTATCTATTAAATCCTTCAACAATAAGAAGAAGATTCTTCCAATTACAAAACCATGAACAATCCCCCCTTGAACTAGTGAAATATTCAATTCTTTTTATAAGGAAATCCTTGTATTTCCGAGAAAGAAATGACTAAAATAAGGGTGATAATATTTTGTAGAATATGTCAAAATTGCATGTTTGTGTGACTCTTTGTAAACCATGAGACCTAAATATTGTGCCAAAATCACTAAGTGTGTCCCACGTAAAAGAAATTAATGATGAACCTTATGGTCAAGAATAATCTTCTTGAATTTAATGTTAACATTGAACCTATTTTATTTTCTTATAGAATCCCTATTCAGTCATCTCTTGAACACCAAGACACGATTGAAATCTAAGATGCCTTCCAATCTTGAAGAGATAGAATTTACAGAAATTTACTTTCTCGTGTCTTTGAATTCTCTTCTAATGATCTTTTGTTGCTCTAGAATTTGCTTATTTGCAAGTACGAGAATGATCCACTTTGTGGAGTAAAAGATACTATGAAAAATGAGATGATCTAATAAATAGTTTACAAGAACTAACTCTTTCATAGATACATTGGTGTTTTAGGCATTTTTTTTTTCTATTAAGATGTTGTTAAGATATTGCATATTTTGGTGTTCCTATAATGTTTTGCATCAACTATTGGAATGCTACCCAATGATCCTAAGAATTAACATTGACTCATTTTCTCAACAATAGTTTAAGTACCTCAACATGTCCTTCATAGGAAGCCACATATAGACCTATCCTATCATCAAAATCTACATAATTTACGTGCACCTTTCCCTCATTCAAGTTTGATTATTGTTCTTCATGAGTGCCAAAAATGAATGGGAACAAGCAACCTCTCCCTCTAATTTCTTTTATCGTTTTGTATCCATCAAATATGTTTGGGAACCATATTATACTATACTCAAGATCATGTTAATATTTCTAGATCAAAATGCATTAATTGCAAATGCTCAAGCATTTATATAATAATATGATAATGTGGATGGACAAATTTATTTTTAAAATCTTGTACACGATGTCACTTTAAAATACTTAATAGAGAGACATTGGTATCCTTTGAATGATGAGGTTTGTGGAATGTCACCTCTGTCAAAGTGGCAACAAATATTTTAATTAAGAAACAATCATGTGGTAATTTGAATGAGAAGAAAAGATATGATTTCCTATGATTGAAAATTTAAATTCATTGAATTCAAAACGCTTACAAAGAAAAGTGATGTCACAGGGTGGTTTTTACAATAATATAAGACACAACACAATATTAATCCAATGTAAAAAGATTTAAATATGTCAACTTTTTTGTCAGTGAGATATTTCCTTCTATAGCATGCATAAAAAAAATACATAATAGACATGAGTCCAGATTCAAAATTGATGAAAATCACAATGCCCATGTAATGTCATGGTTTATGTCATCCAAACTTGAATTGTTTTCCTTAAAAAAACAAAAGCACAATCTTGAATTGTTTTCCTTAAAAAAACAAAAGCACAATTGAGAACAAAGATGATGAGAATGCTATAACATAGTATTATGGTAGTGGAATGATACATACATTTTCATATCATGATATTCAGAATATAACAAACTTTAATAAAGATATGTAAATTATGTGTTTTTACCATATCCAAATGAACTTTTTTGATGAAGATATTTTGTGTATATTTGAAGCAAAACTAATGAGAAATTTAATATTATGTACACTTAATGTTGTTATTTTTTTGTTTTATAACCATGAAGATTAGTTAAATGTCTACCACTTATAAATCGAGCCAAATATTGCATGACATTGATTACGTCACTTCTAATTTTCATAATTCGTTCTTTGTTATTACTTCAATTTAAAATTCTTCAAAGATATTATGTCAAACAAGATATTAGGTTATTACTTCAATTTAAAATTCTTCGAAGACGCGTATCGGATTCTCTAATTAGTTGGATTCTTCTATTTCCGTTTCGCCACATAGACGTAAAGCACATTTTATTATCCATTAGACGCGTTATCGACCAGTCGGCGTTGATTTCTTGCTTTTGTATCAACTTTCTACAAATCTTATAATTTCCATTAAGATTTTATAATTTTTTTGGTTTTTATATTATAGAAAATCAATATAATATTAAAGAAGTGACTTGGTCAAATTAAATAATATTAAAAGAAATGATAATGAGTTATGATGAAGATAAATTCAATAATAAAGAAAGAATAAATAGTATCAATAAATTACAATAAATAAAAAATGAATTAGTATAAATAAATTATGCTCGATTAAATTAAACGGAAGAGGAAATAGGTTGAATGTGCATAAAGTAACCAAATAAAATAAAATTAAGGTTTTGATTTAATAAAAATAAAAAAATTTAATAACTAAGATATAAGAATAATAAAAGGGTTGGGAGGGACGGCGACATAGTTTGGAATAGGTGAAAAAATAATTGTGTCGGGGAAAATGAAATTAGGAGAGAAAGTAAATAATCATTATGAATATGTAACTAGTTTCTTCGAATCTAGCAAACATATAAAACAATGTATCTCATTAAAACATATAAAACAATGTATCTCATTGTGTGGCTCTATTTTCCCTTTTGAAAATCTATAAAATAGAAAAATATTTTTTTTTTAATTAAAAAAGATTTTGATATCACTTGTTATGATGCTTAATCTTTAAAATTGGATAAAAAACAAGATATTCATAAATTCTTATTTACTTAATATATAAAAATACCATTAAGATAGGGAAATAATGTATAATGATTCTTTTGTAGAAGGAATCATATTTGTTTGCCTTTTAAGAGTAACCTATGGAAGAGATAAGCTTTGATATAATATACTCCAATACTTCTTTTATACAAATGACTTCATCTTTATTTATAACTAGTTAGAGAACCCTAATCATAACTACCACTTAACTAATTAGTTTATTTTCTTTGAGGATGTTAGAAATTACATTTATTCAATAATATTAAGTACCTAGTGGGCCTTATTTAATAATAACTAACATGGTGGAATTAACCCACCTAAAATTTTATGGCCAATATAACTACACTATTATTACTCTAGTGGGCCCTTTGCCCCTCGATTACACCGCTAGGTAAGTGAATTAAAAAAAAACAATTGTAAGTGGGAATTTAAGTTATTGGCCTTGGACAATATCAACTACATGTTTTCTTTCTTTCCCACTATCTAGTTCACAAGTGACATATTTGAAGCTCTCCATGTTAGCCACCATGCTTTTGTGGGCATTACATCTCCCTAGAGATTGAAGTTGGTAGGATATATCAAACACTTGGAGGTGTTTGTCTTAATAGCCAATAACAAATCACCCACAATTTCATTTATCAATATGTAGTAGAACAAACACACAATGGACAATTTTTAAAACATGATAACCAATGAGGGCACCATGAAATGCATTATTAAGTGTGAGAATGTGAAAATTAAATAATGGTTCACCATCTTCTAGAATCTTATTTTTTTTTCCATATAAATGGAAGGGTGTGATGTAGTTTTAAGAATAGAATGGTTGTAGACATTGGACATAGGATTTATACATGAGATTGAATAAGGAGAGGCATTAATACAGTCTCAAAGGTCTCCAAGTATGATCCACTCAAATAATTATCTTTCATTATATCAAAAATCTCTTGGAAAAAGGTAACTCTAGCATTATTTCAAAATTCAATTTCATGCAAGTTATGGAGGATTCCTCACATGAAGTTCATCTTCACTTATAGTTGGTTTTGGAAATCACCAAGGGTTTGAACCATCCCAAAGCCTTACTCTATCATGTGGGGAGAATGAAAGTAGCATCCCATTGAGTCTAGGAAGTCGACTACCAAGTGTGCATCCTTATAGACATCCTTATGCACATAAAATGAAATTGAAAAGAATTTTCATTAATTGTTGGAGGCTAGATTGATACGACCTAGTAATAACCTCTACTCTTCCCTAGTCATCATGGATTTTAAGAAATAAGGAAACTATCACATGTATCTGGAACTTTGTGGTCTTAACAATTTGATGATCAAAGATAAATTTTCAATTCCAACCATTGATCACCTCTTGTACAAGCTTCAGAGTGCATAATTATTCACTAAAATTCGTCTTTATTCTAGCTATCACTAAATCATAATAAAGTGAGTAGATGTTCCTAAGACTACATTCCACACAATTAATGGACATTATGAGTTCTTGGCAATGCATCTTTGTCTTTACAATGCCCCATCCTCTTCTTAGACCTTCATGAACAAGCTCTTTTGAATTTTTCTATGCAAATTTGTGCTTTTCTTATCTAAATATATATTGATATACAATAAAACTTCCAAGACACATGTAGCACATGGTAATAAATCCTTACATATACCCTTGAATATCCAATTGATCATCAATTACTATTCCAAATGTGCCTCTATGAAGTGGAAGAAACATGTTACAGTGTAAGTAGTGAAGGGGTGTGAGTTGACCCTACAAAAATTGAGGCCATGAAAGATCAACCATGCCAAAAGACACTAAAATAATTTAATGGTTTCCTTAGCCTTACTACATCTACTTAAAAAAAATTGTGTAGAGCTATGATATAATTGTAGCGCCATTAACATCCATGCCAAAATAAAAATTACCTTTTCTACAATGATGCAATAGAGCATTCCTTTCATGCCTTAAATGATGTTATGTGTGATACTCCATTCTTAGTAGTGGCTCACTTCACTAAGACTTTCATACTAGAATTTGATGCATGTGGCAAAAACATAATGGGTGTGTTGATGCAAGTAAGGTTCACATTAGCATTCACTAGTGAACAATTGTTTGATAAAAACTTGGGAAACTCTACATATGAAAAACAAATAATAGCCATCCTTCGTGGTATTGATACATGGAAATATTACCTGATTGGGCTTCATTTTCATATCAACATTGACCATCATTGTTTCATGTACCTCTTGGAACAATGTTTCCTTCACCGGAGCAGATAAAGTGGGTTTCCAAGATGTTAAAAAATCCTTATGAGATCATCTACATGAACGGAAATGAGAATGTAGTGGTATATTCCTTGTCTTAAAGCAATGAGGGCGAAGGCTCCATGTTGGCATTATCCTTACTCATTCCATATTGGATAGAAAATGTACGCTAGGAATGGTTGTATAATCCAAGGTTGTTCAACTTATCTAACAACTACAAGAAGACCCAAACCCCTTTACAAGCTACATATGGAAAACCAACACATTACACTATAAATAGTGCATCTTTTTGTTGCAAAATTATGCTTTAAAATGAATTTTGTTAAATGAATAGATTCATCTCACACAAAGGGTCACTTTGGATTGTAGATAAGGTATGAAGGGTTTAAGAATTCATTATTTTAGATGGAATGAAAAATTAAATTTGTAACTTCCTTAATTTATGTGTTACATGTTAAAGGAACAATGATGTAGCAATGAAACTGCCTAGTTGATTACCGCCCCGATTGATGTCTCCAAAAATATGGATTGACATTTCCATGGATTTTATTATTGGGATATCCAAAATAGGTAATAAATCCATCATCGTGATGGTTGTTGGCTTCCTTTCCAACGATGACCATTTTTGTGCCTTACATCACCCATTTAAGTCATCCACATTTGCAAAAATCTTTAGGGATCATATTTTTAAACTTCATGGAATGATTAGTTTAATTGTTTTTAAACTACATGGCACCCAATTGAAAAATATCTTGACGTGCCACCCCCAAAGAAATATTCAAACTGAGATGGTCAATAACTTATTGTCAACTTATTTAAGATGTTTTGTATTAGATGGACTAGGCCATTGGGTCCAATGGATAGCCGTTGTAGAATGGTGGTATAATGCCACCTGTCATGCTGCTACCAAAATGTCACTCTATGAGCTTGACTATTGAGAAAATGTTCCATATGTGGCCTCATACTTACTAGGAACATCCATGATTATGTTAATGGACATAACACTTCATGCAAGATTTGAAATTATTCGTACACTTAAGGAGAATTTGTTCTGGGTTCAAAATTGAATGAAGAAATATATATATCTGGATGTCACTCCAAGCACTACTCTAAAGAAAGGAATCATGGATTTTTTCATCTCCATCCCTATAAACATACATCTTTGAAGGATAAGAACCACTAAAAGGTATCTCCTAAGTGTTATCACCCCTACCAAATCCTCAAGCAAATTAGACAAGTCACCTACCTATTGGCTCTCCCAACCCACTCCAAAATGCACCTAGTATTTCATCTCTGCTATTTTAAAGAAAGGGTCTCACTAAATTGTCATGTTTAGACTATCCTCTATGATATTAGTGATGAAGGATCCATTTGGTTACAACTCAAGGTGGTTCTAGATCAAACAAAGTTTCATATATGCCAACACCACCACATTATCTAGAAAGACTTTATATAGTGGAAGAGCACACAAGACAAAGATGCCACCTAAGCATGAGTCACGATTTTACAATAGCTTTCACATCTCCAACATTGAGGAGAACACCACTTTTGAAGGGGGGCAACATCTTATGATCTTACGCTAACTCATTTATTTATGGGTACTTAGGTTGTTAGGAATTAGTTAATTAATATATGGTGGATATTTTGGTGTGTGTTTAGTAAATGTAAAGGGTCATCCTTATTGAATAAATCTCGTCAGGTATTTGGTACTCATTAATAAATATGGCATATTCATTAATGTAGAGACCACTAGTGGTTAGGGTTTCGGTTAATTAGAAGCTATTGATAGAAATAGAAAGTTACTTAATATTTTGTGAACGGTTATCATCATATTGGAGGTCTACTCATTTGCAAGTTGTCTCCTCAAAAAGTCACATAAACATTGTTCACCTTTTCTAATATCAATAAATGTTTACATATTTTATAGGTTTAATACTCATTTTTTTTAATTTATTTTATGTAGTATGAATTTCCTCAAATATTGCTTTTGATTCTTTATTCCTATTACAGTCATTTAAAAATTTAAAAATAATAAATTAATCACCTTATTCCTATTAATGTGTATTGTTTGTTTCATTATGGCCTTGAAACCTTAAATAGAGGGAAACCTCTACTATACACAATCATAGGTAAGAAAACCTTCACAAAAATCATGAAATAATAGAACACTATATAATGTCTTGAAGACTTTGGGAAAGTCCTTTTGCATAATGAGTATACATGAAATAATCTCTTTTCATTGAGAATATAGGGCTTTGACATCAACATTGATAGACCACCCACACATGATACCATGGAAAATAGTGTCATTACATTAAATGAAACAAGCCCAAAGATGAACTCTCTAGAAATGATATATGATATCAAGGAAACATGTTCGACGAAAAATGTTTATATTATTGAAGATATTTAGATTGGATTTAGGAAACAAGCCCAAATATGAAAGCTCTCCAAATGATGTTATTGAGGGGAAAATGCCAGTGTGATTATCAAACCCACGTTGTACAATATGAGGAAATGTTTGTGGATAAATGTAGGGAAATGTGATTATTAGAAAAACGTCCACCTCAGGACGGATCATTCAAAACTCACCTCCGTGTCGTAAGTGTCCCACACCAGCGGATTATACTAGCACAGTCATATATAATTTATGATTGATAAATGTCGAAAGACTATAATAAATAAAGGAAGATTCTGAAAACTTTAACTATAACTTTAAAACTTAATTGTAAACTTTACATGTAACTCTAATCTCAAACTATTTCTCTCTTGCTTTTGCCAAGGTTTCAGGTTAATTGTATTGAGTACGCCATATCTAGAGCACTGGCATCCAACCCTCTCTATAAGCTATGGAAATGGTAACGAAATGATCAGAATCCGTCTGGAAAGTTACAAGAAGTATTCCACCACATATGTCGTAGCCGGCTAGCCGGATTGTTACGAATAATGACATCGGTCATGCATATACAGAAAATGTTGCCACACATTACACAAAATCTCTATCGATGAGCACCATAAATGGTTGAAAAATGGAACCCGTGAGTATCGGTTCAGAAGCAAAACGTGAGCATTTATTTAGATGCCATGGTTTAATTCTACTTAATCATTTAAACGTGACAATTACATATGCTTACGGTAATTCTTTAATATGATTAGGTAAATGTTAAAAAGTAAACATGTTAACGGATGCCTTGATAAATGCAAGAAAGTTATAAACAATAAATCAGACCCATTGATTTTGGATGACTACTAAGAATATGCCAGCATCTTCAATGCATAGCCATCAAATTAGGGTTTAAGGTTAAATAAGATTAAAAGATCATTAATTGTGCCCATTATCAATAGGTATACGTAATTATCAATCTTCAATTGGACTTGTTTATGAGAAACAACAATTTTTTTATTCCCTATATTCCCTGCCTATAATGCAACAGCAATTATTTTATATGGTAGTTCACTGACAATGTTATCGCGAATCCCCCTTACCGATACTTCAACGGCAGGATTTGCAAATCACGTGGAAGGAGACTCTCTTGTGGTTATTCTATCCAGCGTGCAGGTCTTCGGTGTTGTTTTTCAATTTCTGATCAGGATTTGATGACGTCATACTTTATTCATTTTTGAGCTTTCAGTAAGTTGCACGAAACATGTGACAGAAACCGGAAGATACCGAGTAGTGTGAGATTGTTGCATCGATAAGACAGACGGCCGGATTTATAAACCTGTGGGTAGCACGCAGACAGACTCGTTTCCAGTTGTCCTCTATCATTGATCTGCATCCTTTTTATACCGAATCATATCACACCCCTCCTCATCCCAAGTTTATTGCTATCAATATTATTGTTGCAGAGAAATATAGTTGATCATTCCCCTTACCCTCTGTTTTTCATTGTTTCACTGTCCAATCATCATCGGCAACAATCAGTGATAGAGATCTGTCAAACTGATATCAATGGAAGGGCTGATACCCTGCATTTACAGAGCTGTCGTCCGACACAGCTCGAGTCATCAAATATTATCCCGCAGCAACAGCAGCAGAAGGAATCTATTGTCATCGGCTGATCAACATTCGAGTAGCGGAAGATCGTTTGCGAGGGATGTCGCCAGAGTACCCAGCAAGGAAGATTCAGGTCGGGTCATTGATACTGCACCACCGCAAGACTTTCAGGTGATACCACCCGATCGAACTGTCCCTTCGATCGCTCAATCCTTACACAGTCGGGCCGGAAAGCAGTATCTAGTAAACCGGCCAAGGGAGGTTCACCACGCCATTTCCTTCCATTATCATAAGTAATGCTGCTGTAATTATTGTTAGTTTAATTACTGCTGAGTTCCTTTCGTGAGAGAATATGTTATGGGTATATTGTTGTTGTTCGAGATCTAAGATCACATTTGCCTTGTTCAATGAAATATGTGCATGGCTCAGAAGCACACAAAATGCATTCGGTATTTAGTACTTTCATGAGATTCTTTCAACTAATAGCAATTGTTGCATATGCATATTATGATAACGAAATGCTCATTTCACATACATTTACGTTTATTTTTTGATTCAAAATTGTTTTAACAAACAAAAACCAGAAGACAAAGTAGTGATGATGAAAGGAGGAGGGCAAGGCTGAAGATGGAAATATGTATCATTATTTAGAGATTTAAAATCAAACAAGCATGGCTCTTTGTCTTCGTCAAACGTATGTAATAGTTTTCCAAGAGATCTGAATTTAAGAATTTCCTGGTAGATTTAACTCCTGGCAATTTTTTTTACCAATGTTAGCATATCTAATACTTGGACATACTCCTGGCAATTTTTCAGAACCAAAGTTGGCATATTTAATAGCTGGACCAAGGTTTTTAATGCTTTGTATAAATAACAGAACCTCTTATTCTCAGATGCAGAGTGTCCCTCCGGATCAAATGAGCCACGCAATTTTACTTTAATTACTTTAGTCGCTGGACATGGATTGATCGAATGTGTTTTCAATATGTATAAATTTAATCCATTGTCGTAATCCACACTGGACCATAGCCCCACTAGTATTCATATCGATTATTGAAGCAATGCATCTTTTGTCATTGTGGACTTCTTGATTTTATATCTTATCATTAAGTTGTAATGAAAATCAACATAAATATGCGAAGTCATGATTATGCTTTTCCATTTGTTTAATTATTTATGGACAATTTGAAAAAAAACACTTCTCCCTTTGGCATCTTAAAAAAATATATGAATGGCATATACAATATTGAATGATTTGAGCAAGTTTACAATTAAAATACTTTTACTTTTAAGTTGGTATATTTTAAGTATTGGTTTAAAATAAGTGAAGTGTATTTTATCTCTAGTAAGACTCATGCTATCCTTCCTCTTTATCTATATATCTTGGTGAATAATAAAACGTTAACCTAAAATAAGTTAGGTGTATTTTATAATTATTGTAAAATCTAATATATCTAAAAACAAGGCTGAATGGTAGTGTAGTCTTTGCTAAGGAGGTTAGAAAGCAAATTGTGGAAAATGGGGTCGAATTGTAAATGAAACAAAGTGTTTGGTGCAAAATGTATATCAGAAAAATGTTTTGCAAATTGTATATCACGGAAGATAGGGCAAAAGTAAATGACGGTCTGCACGCACAAAATTTGTTGACAGTGCAAGATTAAATTTGGAAATTCAAATGCATTTTCGATATGGACTGGTGAAAGATAAAAATATATGAAGACATAAAATTAATAGGAGAAGTAATATAAAAAATTTAATGCATTTGTGAACATGGGGTATATGTAACTGACGCTTGCATTGTTAAATGCCATTTATTTTGAAATATATCTAAAAAGAAAAGTGTGTAACATATAAAATAGTAGATGCATTTGCCATACAAAGTGTTGAAGGATAAGAAAAAAAGTCTAACATATTAAAAAACAAATGCATTTTTTATATAGAATGCGGAAACATAAGAATAGAGTCTATAACATATAAAAATTTAAATGCATTTTTTTTTTTATGTGAAAAGATGAAATTTTTTTACATACTACTGCAAATTTTGAAATATGCCAAAAAATTAATGTCTGTTACATATAAACCTGAATTTCAATGCGTTTGTGATGTAGCCTAGGATTGGGGCTCGCACAGACCATTAGAGAAATATGTACAAGAAACATGATTGTGGAAATAAGATAGAGTGCAATAGCTGCAAAAGAAAATAAATGGAAATGTATAAGTGTTTGCCTATACATCTGTATTTAAGACAGTGGAATAACCAGGCTGAGAAACAAAGAAAGATGCGATGACTAAACTTGCAGTGAGGGTACATATGAGTGCTTTGGCTATTTTCTTGGGGCTATCTTTTTATTGATGTCAGCGACGATTGTGGTTTGAAGGATGTTCTCCACGACTGTTGGAATGCCGAGAACTGCCTGTTGTCTTTCGTTGGTGGCCTGTTTCAATTGCCTTTCGACCAATTATTCAATGTAGCTTCTCATTGGGGCGAAGTTGATATCATTCTGAATTTTGATGTTGAAAACTTTGTTTTCTAATTCCTGGAAGTCGATAGAAAGATTAGAGAGAGCCTGATGAATTTCCTCATTATGTACTGCATATTTGACTAGCCAGTCATGGACATGAGCTTGATCAAATTGAAGGATGTTGTAAAACTTTTCGAGAGACAAGGTATTCAACATAGCAACCTGTTTATCGAATTCTTGCTTGGTTAAGGGAAAGGACTTTGCGATTAAGAGGGGGTCTTGGAAATCGTTGGTTTTCCCTGCCAAGTCTATATTTGACAGTTTTTTGAACAATTCATCTTTCTTCGCTATGGCTTGTTCACATGACTGAACAATGAGATGCAAGTTCTTTACTTTTTGTTTCCAACATGCATTCAATTGGGCGATCGGGTTTTTTGGATGGAAGATCTTCTTCTCTTCTTTTTGTTTATGTCATATTGTTGAAAATCTTGCCAAAAGGGATGACCAATTTTTAAAAGAATTTTTCTTCATCTTTTAATTCGGCTTGTAAAATCTCAAGCAAGCTGTGTGCCCTGGTTCCAAGGGAAGCGATGGTTTGCGATCTTTTCCATGCCTGGGTAACCAGTTCCATTCATTTTTTGATATTGTTCTCCACATATCCTTTACATGATGCGAGCATGGTGGAGGATGCTTTTACATTGGGTGCAGGGGTGCCAGGCATGGCTATTGCCAAAGGATTGACAAACAATGGCATAGGAATGAAAGAGTCTTCCAATTCCTTGACTCAATCCTTCAGTTTGGCATTCTGGGTCTCGATGTGTCCAATGGAATCATGAAGTGCTTCTCCGGTCGAGGTGTGAAGTTGACAGATTTGGGACGACCGCATGTTGGAAACGTCAACCTCTGAACGAAATTTACCTTTGATATTTTTAACATTTTTTTTTCTCAAATATCAATCTTTTGTTATGGCTATCAAAAACAACCCTCTGGAACACAAAGGATTCATCTTCGTCAAAATTTTGGGTAACAAATATGTCCATTGGATGGATATGGTGGATGTCATATTGGGGATGATCGGGGAAGGGGAACATGGCATCCAGATCAGTGTCAACTTCCATGTTCTGACTCTGAATTTCCGGCTCTTCTGCTTGACCCACATTTTTTTTCCTCTTCTTCTCTACTGGAAGCTTGTGAGAACTATTAATTTTAGAGTGAGGAGGGTCATTATATCCTCCTCCGTTTGAAGAACTCTAGGTTTCTCTGTTGATGTGATGGGATTTTGGAGCGATGCTCTGGGATGTCGTGTTTTTTGGAGTAGTATTTGCGGATTGAACACTCTTGTCATTGGGGCCTTTCCCCTATTGCGTGTACAATTTAGTGCAACTTTGCACTGTCTCTACGTCACCGGTATCAGAGGTAGGACCGTCACTGTCTCTGTTTTGAGGAAGGTGTTTATTTACAAAACAATCGTCGAGGCCAAGTGATTGTAAATGTTCTCTAAAAATATCATAGGGGTTGAATCCTCTTATGTCTTAAGCATATCTGAGGTTGGAGATGCTAAAATGTGTTGCGAAA
Source organism: Picea engelmannii (assembly GCA_009831015.1). Classification (NCBI taxonomy): domain Eukaryota; kingdom Viridiplantae; phylum Streptophyta; class Pinopsida; order Pinales; family Pinaceae; genus Picea; species Picea engelmannii. The sequence goes on along the minus strand of ML776761.1, from coordinate 918,673 downwards.
TCATCAATTTTGTTGACGTTTTTCAAGATGAACTCCCCTATTTTCCAAGGCAGAGGAATGAACTGTTTTTTTTCTTCCTTAGGAATAGATGGAGCCAATAGCTATATTGACATGCTACTTCTGCAATAAAAATTATGTTCGTAATGTGAAATGGAAGGAGAGCAGGTTGTTCCGTGGAGCCAAAAATTCTTATGACAGTGTAATTTTCCAAATGTTGGAGTGTCCCCTTATTGTGCAAAAAACTAGTTGCCTATTCAGATATGCGGGGAGCATTTTCTCCTAACAAAGAAACTTTGAAAACAGATAGGAAGCCATTAAAAACCTCATAAAAATAGTGGGAATCCTTGTTCTCCCACAAGGCCTGGTACCAGAACGTTACTGGGTGGAATTCGCAGTTGAATTTTTTGGACAGAGACAGTTGCGGAAATTGACAGGAATGTGCTATTGCAAAAACTAAATAGGATGACATATAAAATTTCTTTTTCCTTTTGTAGCTTGACAATTGGGAAGAGATTTCATGGGAAATTAACTTGCCCCAACCAAAAAGGGCTTTTTCGTTCACTGTGAAATATAAAATATAAAGAGCCATGCAGAAAACAGTACCTGTGGACTCTTGTCTCATTATTATTGTAAATAGCCAGGCAATTTCCCGAAATGGATTTCTAAATGAACTAACCTCCATACTTGTAATATCTTCAGGAACTAGATTCGTCCTTCCCAAAAAATGAGGCAAGAGGTCCAATTCGTAATTATTCTTTGCTAGGAACTGTTTGCAATCCTCTCCTTTGAATGTCAATGTTGGCTCAGGAAATTTCAGCATCTAGCGGAAGACCTGAGGTGACAAAGAAACATAAGAGTTGTCATGCAGTGGAATAATTCTTTGGTCTGTAAAAAATTTATCGGTGCACCAAGAGACTAGGTTCTTACATTCAAAAACATCAGGGGCACAGCCTGCATGAGCAATCCCGGAGGTCAAAATTACTTGGTTCTCTGGGGTGGGGGTTGAGTAATAAGAAAATGCCCTGGACCAGTGGAAGTTCCGGTCCTCATGCCCGAAGGTATTCACTGTATCTCCACAGAACTGTTTCCGAGCTGATTCCATAGGTTTATGAGAAGGTTGCTTTGCTGCAGATGATGGTTTAAATGGATTGTTAGAGCAAAAAATGTAACTTTTTGCTAAATCTTGGTTAAATGCTTCTGAATGGGAAAGTCCTCGAGCCTTTCATTGGTTAATGACAACGTGTATTGGTGGTGCATGCTGAACTGTTAGCAGTAAAATTTCTTTATTTCATATTTAGAAATGCGAACATGGCGGGTACGTCGAAGAGCAATTAAGGAATGGAGGTTTCATGAACGTGTGAAGGGCAGGCCGTCTGAACGGGATTTCATGATTTTGAAATGAACACTCACAAGGTATAATATAATTCGCCAGCAAATTTTGGTTTAGTGCGCATGAATACGAGATGTCCTCGAGCCTTTCGCCCATCAAAGACAATATATACGGTTTATGCATGATGACTTGTTAGAATTAAATGCCAGTAATTGCATATTTAGAAACAAGATATGTGTGTGTGTATATATATATATATAATTTTTTATTTTGATTTATTATAGACAAGTGCGAAGGTGATGGAGAGGGCAGAGAGAAAGGAAAGAATGGCAAGCTCTGAAAAGCGGTAAGATGGGATTGAAAAAAGGGTTACGGGGATAGTCAGGACAATCAAGTGTTGCACATTGAAAAATAGAAGAGATCATGATGGGCCAGTTGACTGACCAGTTTGTATATTTGCGGAATTGCGCAAAAGTGGATAAGTATGGAACGAGGAAATTGCCAATTGCATACGTGGCAATAAGATATTATATATAATTTCCAACTGCTAATTGCAAAGGAGCGCGGATATAGAAAACAACAACTATGAATTGAATATTTCTTCAACTTGCCAAATCAATGATTCGCCAAAGAAATTCAAACAAATGGCGAAGTATGGAAAGCAGACGGATGGGATTCAAAATGGGGTGACAATAGTTCCACTAAATATGCGAGGACCCGACGGTTAAATTGTATTTCTCAAAAGTTTTCAGTGCAAAAATGTGCAGCATAGAAAAGGGCATGATAGGTGGACCGTAATACGAAAAAGTGTATGATCTAAGAACGGTTGCAATTTTGAATGTCTGTCAATTTGTATATACCGGAGCTCCAAATGTTGTTAGGAGGTCATGAAAAAGTAGAATTGTAATGTTGACCCGACCAACGCGCAAGTCTGACTGTGAAATTGTATATGGTGTAACTCTGGGTGCTAGTTGTGGGACAAGGAACAATACACGATCAATTTAAAGAAAGGGGAAGCGGTCATTGGAAACGCAAACACGTGAATCCGAGAAGCTGTGGACCAACGCATTGTCAGGAAAAAAACGATTAAGTAACCAGGAAAAGAAACTACAGGAAATAAAAGAGTGGGAAAATAGAGAGGCAGAATGCAGTTTTCGTAAGCGCGAATTGGTTTCAAAGAAGCAACATCATTGCAAAACCATGATCTACTATTTTTTAGAAAATGCATTGTTGAAGATTATATTTTATTGCAATGTATGCCTGCAGCTATGTTGTTGATACATTATTCCATGATTGTAACATATCAGCTTAACCACTAAATTTTCTTTTCTACTAATTTCCAACAAATGTTTTGTGGAAGATTATATTTTATTGGAACATGTACATGTAACTGTGTTCTTCATACATTCTACCATCAGTGCAACATATTAACTCAAGTATTAAAGCCATTGCATTATGGGTTGTTAGCATTAAAACTTAATAATTGCATGTCTACAAACAAGAACAACGATTTTGCAGCAACATTGTATATTGGTATTAGTAAATAGAAGATTGATGAAGTACGAGAGCACCGAACCATGCCAATTAGAACATGCATTAAACCCAGAAAAGAGGCAGCAACGAAGAGTGCAAGGCAATTTTTTTTTAATAGCAAATCCATTTAAAATAAAAAAATAAGACAAACACCGAGTACTGTGCATCTATGCTTAGAAATTGGACCCATTTCTTTGGGTCGAAACATTGAAGGTATCTACAACAAACACAGGCACGGGTTCTATAGTATGCAAGATTCTTGGAGTTTTCTCATCGATGAATCATCCTTTGTTGAAATTGATATTTTTCAGAAGCTTTTCCTCAGAAAGAAGATGAAAATGGTCATAGGGCAAGTGGAATAGCCCATAGTTGAAACCGCCTCTGCATAGTCCAAAAAAATTCAGTAGCATAACTTGCACATGCAATTGCAGAGGCCCAAATTAGTCCATTCTGGGCAGAAGGAGATGACTAGTAAGAAAATGCGTGGCAGGAGCAAGAGTTTTGGACCTAATGCCAAAAAATGTTAAACAATATTTTTTTGTCTTGAAATATATCTCTTGGAGCATTAACATATAATTTCTTTACACTGAAACTCTTCCGCCTAGAACAAGCTAATTTGGAAATCTGGAATTCCTACTTTGGCAGTGCAAAGTGGTTGTTGCGTTCACCATCAGTTTCTTTTCTAAAACTCCTTTTGGTGTTGTCATGACTGCGATCATCGAACCGGGAAGGTCCGTTCATTATGGTTGATTTCAATTTGGGCTCAGGAGTGGGAAGATTCTCTGCATTGCCATCATCCATTGTCATATCATCGTCCATCAGATCATTTTCTTCTAGCTCAGAATTGATGGCATCAACTTCTGCGATAGCAATGACTACAACTAGGCAGGTTCTCTGACCAACCAGGGTTGCGATGGAATTTTTTGGCTTGAAATATATCTCTTGGTGTACCAAGGGACCATCTCATTTTTTCCTACTGGGCGAAGGGAGGTGAATAGTAACAATATGCCTTGGAATAGTGGAACCTCTGGCCATTATGCCCCAATGTGTTTACTATTTGTGGAGAGAACTGCTGCCAAAAGTTATTTAGAATTTGTGTTTGGTCGAGATGATGTTTGAAATGAAAATCGGGGAGGGATAATATAAGCCTCTGCAAATTATGGTTTAATGTGTATCAATGGAATATCTCCTCGAGCCTTTCGTTGATCAATGACAATTTCTGGGGTTCGTGTGGAATGAGCTGTGACCATCATAGCTCACTAATTGCACAAATAGAAAAAAGTGCGAACGTGGCAGTGACGATGAAAAGAGATTAAGAATCGAAGATTTCTTAAAAGCACCAACCCGTCGGCGCAAAAAAAAGAAATATTGGCTAGCCTTTGAAATCAATACTTGGAAAGGATAACATGCTTCTGGGCAAATCTTAGTTTAATTCATACTAATGACAAATATTCTCTGGGCTTCCGGAATTTAATGACAGTTTTAACAGTTGTTGCAAGATGGCTACTAGCATTAAAGATTAATTATTGCATATCTGTAAACAAGTACGAAGGAAACAACAATGGAAAAACTGATTCCAAGAAATACCAAAGTATGAAAAGCGTTCGGGCGAAGATATACCCAGGGCATGTGAACGACTGATGGTTCTCGGCCTGACGAGATGAAAATTGAGCCTCTATTGTTCTGTGTCCTACAAATAACACATACACTTCCGTGATATACAAATTGATAGGTGGACTTGTGGGTTGGTTGGTTCAACATTGCATTTTTTTTTGTCCTTAGAGATTCCGTATTATTTCCATAATTAGCCAACTTTTTGGATCGAGGGTTCTCAGTCTGGTGGGAAAAAAATTGGGCATCTATTATTTCGTGCTCTACAAATAACAGTGACAATTCTGCGATATACAAATTCAGAACCTGACCTGTGATAAATTACTACTGCTAAATACTTATATTGCAGAATTTAATTATACGAGAAAGTTTGCACAATCTGGTCGATCGAGTGATATAAAAGTATTTTGACAAATGAGCCATATAAAAAAGAATCATTCCATACTTAGGCAGTTTTTTGATCACGGGTTGGTGGCCTCGCGGGATGAAAAAATAGTCTCTATTGTTATGTGTCCTACAAATAGCACCCAGATTTCCACGGTATACAAATTGACAGGACCTACAAGCTGCTTGGCTGAACATTGCATTTGATCGCAGGATCGCGACTTGGCGAGTTGAAAATTAAGTATCTATTGTTTCATGTCCTAGAAATAGCAAGTACAGTTCCGTGATATACAAATTCACACGTGGACTTGTGGACAGTTTCTATATAAAGTATGGAATGAGATTTTATACAACACATGCAGATCCCTCATTCCATACTTAGGCAGTTTTTGGATTGCGGGCTTGCAGGCCGAAAAGAGAGTCTCTATTGTTCTGTATCCTACAAATAACACACATACTTCCACGATATACAAATTGATAGTGTTCTAGAACATATGCGGATCCCTTATTCCATACTTGGGTACTTTTTGGATCGTGGGTTCGTGACCTGGCGGGCCGAAAATTAAGTATCTATTGTTCTGTGTTCTACAAATACCACATAGACTTTCGTGTCCTACAAATAGAACCTACACTTCCACGATATACAAATTCACACACAGATTTGTGAACATAGTCTATATAAAGTATGGAATGAGATTTTATACAACATATGCGGATCCTTCATTCCATACGTAGTTGTTTTTTGGATCTTGGGCTCGTGGCTTGGCGGGCCGAAAATAGAGTCTTTATTGTTCTGTCTCCTACAAATAACACCTAGACTTTTGTGATATACAAATTGATAGTGTTTTAGAACATACAAGGATCCCTCATTCCATACTTGAGCACTTTTTGGATCATGGGTTTTGGACCTGGTGGACTAAAAATTAAGTATCTATTGTTCCGTGTCCTACAAATAACACCTAGACTTCCAAGATATACAAATTGACACGTGGAATTTTGGACATAGTCTCTATATAAAGTATGGAATGAGATTTTATACATCATATGAGGATCTGTCATTCCATACTTAGGCAGTTTTTGGATCACGGGTTGGCGCGCCAAAAATAGAGTCTCTATTGTTCTATCTCCTACAAATAACACCGTGACTTCCATGATATACAAATTGATTAGTGGACTCGGGCTGGCTGGCTGAACATTGCACTTTTATTGCCCTGTAGCGATCCCGTATGAATTTCAAATTTAGCATTTTTTTTTATCGGGGGATCTGGGCTCGGGGAGTTGGAAATTGGGTATCTATTGTTCCGCGCTCTACAAACAATTTTTTCTAGAACATATGCGGATCCCTCATTCCATACTTCAGCACTTTTTGGATTGCGGCTTCACGACCAGGCAGGCTTTAATTAAGTATCTATTGTTCTGTGTCCCACAACTAGCACCTAGACTTCCGCGATATGCAAATTGACACGCGGACTTGTGGACATAGTATCTAAATAAAATATGGAATGAGATTTTATACAACATATGCAGAGATCCCGTATGAATTCCATATTTAGCCATTTTTTTTTATCAGGATCTCTGGGGCTGGTGGACTGAAAATTAGGTGTCTATTGTTCCATGCTGTACAAAAACATTGTTCTAGAACATATGTGGTTCCCTCATTCCATACTTGGGAACTTTTTAGATTGCGGGTTCATGCCCTGGTAGGCTGAAAATTAAGTATCTATTGTTATGTGTCCTAAAAATAACACCTAGACTTCCGTGATATACAAGTTGACATGCGAACTTGTGGACATTGTCTCTATATAAACTATGGAATGAGATTTTATACAACATATGTGGATCCCTCATTCCATACCTAGGCAGATTTTGGTTAATGACCCGGCGGGCCGACAATAGAGTCTCCATTGTTCCATCTCCTACAAATAGCACCCAGACTTCCACGATATACAAGTGGACAGGTGGACTCGGGATGGTTGGCTGAACATTGCAGTTTTATTGTCCCATAGTGATCTGGTATGGATTTCATATCTAGCGAATTTTTTTTATCAGGTCTGTGGAGCCCGCATGCTGGAAATTGGGCCTCTATTGTTCTACGCTATAAAAACATCAATCACATCTCCACGATTTACAAATTGACAAACAGACCTGTGGGTTGCGTCGCTCAACGATGCAGTTTTCATTGTTCCTTGTCGTCTGAATAGCCCTTGGAGTTCCGCAATATACAGATTGACAGATGGACTTGAGGCCATTGTTTACATATTCGTATCTCTATCAACTATCTAACATATCTAAAAACATGTTTTTCAACACTAAATTATTAATAATAATTTTTTCTATTGCAAAATTTAATTAAACGCGAAAGTTTGTACAATCTGGTTGGGCGACTAATATAAAAGTTTTCTGACAAACGAGCAATACATAGAAAACATGTAATTTTAGAAAGTATGGACAAGATATATTATAGAGCATATGTGGATCCGTCGTTCCATACTTGGGCACTTTTTGGATCGCGGGTTCTCGTCCTGACGGGTTGAAATTTGAACCTCTTTTGTTCGATGTCCTGCAAATACCACCTAGACTTCTGCGATATACAAATTGACAGGTGGACTTGTGGATTCCACGTTTGGCAGGTTCAAGATTGCAATTGTTTAGCAATGCTCATCCTATGTAACTTTAGCTAAAAACATTATTTTCAGATACTAAAATATTAATATTAACTATTGTTATTGTAGAAGTGAACTACATTAAATTATCAAAGGATGTTAAATCGCTTATTTTTTTAAAAATGAAGGAAACACAAGAATTTTTTTGTAAAATTCTATCACCAAAGCATAACAAAGAAAAATTTGAAGTTTAAGGCCCTCTTGTTCATATGATAGAACAATTGCGCTCCGCACAGTTTATATTCGTTGATTTCAACTTATTCTAGGATATTAATTTTGCCAAGTTCACCGAATAAGAAAAAATTGTGAAAACAACGATCAATTTGAATTTTAAGAGCCTCTTGCTGGTATGATAGGACAATTTCACTATGCACACTATATATTCGTTGATTTCAAATTATTTCACACCAATAGTTTGACCAAGTTCATCGATCAAGGAAATTTTCCAAAACAAGTCACATAGTACATTTGCGTCACAATGCCATAGAAATTATCAAGTGGATCTGCGTGCCACCTGGCCAAAAAAAATCAACTATATTGTTCCCTTTCCTCCAAAGAAGAGTTGGAGTTCCACGGTATACAAATTGACAGACAAACCAGATAACCAGGAACCAACCATAGTTTAAACAACCCAGAAGAAAGGTCCCAGAAGGTTCCATTGAGCAGAACCCATTGACCTTTGCACCAAACAACTTGATATAGAAAGAAAAGATGTTGGTGCATTCCTTTTCTCTTGAAATGAACATTCATCTAGATGTTAAACAAATATTACAGAGAGACATGAGGTATTTTCGTTTCCTCCCAAAGTTTGATTTAATTTTTTTTTTGCCCTTCTTCAGTCGATATGAAAAATTGCATTGTCCTCATTTAAGGTGAATTTTCTCTATATCTGAAGTTGCCGCAACATATAGACATTGCTTGCCTTTTTGTGTAAATATGTTTCATACGATAACTCTGCCAATTCAGGAAGCACATTTTGTAAGAGAGGTTGCCTAAACGAACACTGCACAGTTGTGTTTCCTACGGTTTGGATAACACCATTGATGCAATGTCCATAAATATATGGACATTTTTCATCGCATCACTTACAATGAATTGTATCATCACTTATCAAAGTTGAAGAAGAAGAACATAATGGATTTGCACATATAGGCTCAAAGGGTGTCGAGTACACATTGGCTGCAACTAGAAGACCTTCAACCTAGCAATGCGAGAAAAGGGATTAATACATTGAACAATATAATACACAACTGCATTCCCTCGTCCCTTGTAAAACAAAAAAGAAAAAGTAAACAGGTGCATAAATTTGTTGAAGGCTATTTCTATAAGCAAAGTGAGGATGAGTTTGTGGATTTATACGCACAACAATTGTAGAGATAGCTAGTTTCTGCATGATACCAGATATATAAAATATGCAGTACAAAAATAAAATGTTGGAAATGGCAGAATAACAGTAAAATATCTAGCATAATCTTCACAATAACACAGAAATGATATAAGAATAGAAATAGAAATAACACTTTGATTCATAAAGCAATGTTCACAGGCCTCTTCGAGGGGGCAACCTCCAATCGAATAGCGCTTTGTTACAATAATCTCCAAGCTAGGGTTTACATACCCTCGACCCTTATTTATACTAAATATGTCTATTAAGAGAAGCATCTAGAGGAAGATCCTTCTAGAAGCGGAAGCTTCTATTAGGTCTTCTTACATCCGCCTTATTCTATTTTATTGAAAGGCCTTATTAATATTGACC